>PYAF01000205.1:2855744-2871903 GCA_007407185.1 Glycine tomentella | reverse complement strand
TATAGGAAATGAAAATGTCTTTTAAGTGTCCATTAAAAGATAAAATTGATTAAGTGATAGAATTGTCTCTATTAGTATAATTTTTGTTTAATATAAACAAAATTATTAAGATGAACTTTGAAAGTCTCTACGAACAACATGTTGTATTATATTAATATTCTATATCAAAAAAAATATTTGTTAGTTTTTTATCCGTAAATAGAAAGTTATATTTATAGTAGATACAAGCAGCATGAAAAATACATATAGAAAGAGCACATTAATACACCATGCTATAATATATTATGCTATTTATAAATATAAATATATATATATATATATATATATAATGTTTACATCGATACTTTATCTTTCTTTGTAAAAATTATGTCAATAACATTAATTTAATACTGAATTCTTAATAAATGATAATTTTTTATCCATATCAAACATTTATCTTATGTGTTCATATACTGTGGCCACACGCTCAACGGCAAGTAGTTGGTGATGTATTATTTAATTACTTAATGATGTGAAGCTAACTAGGAACATAGGGGTGTTGGCCGTTGGGAGTTGAACATTAAGGGTCCGTTTGATCGGAGAGAAAATAGAAAAAAAGAAATCAGAAGGAAAGAAAACACGATTAACGAAATATTTTCTTCTGTTTGTTTGGAGAGAAAATAGAAAGAAAAGTTCTTTTTTAGTTACAAAAATTTAAATTTTTCTTTTCTTCCATTTTCCTTCCAATTCAAATTTTAAAATTTTCCTTCTATTTTCCTTCCTTCCATTTTTTTCCTTCCTAACCAAACATAGGGTAACGGATAAGAAAATGACCGCCAAAAAGCTCTTTCCGTGGGTGCACAATTTTCATATACACGACCTCTGCAGCTTTTTTATACAAGAGTTGCTGCTCAATCATGAATTAGATGATGACAATCAGCGAAAAAAGAAGAACAACAAGAAAGAATTTCACACATGCATGATGACAAGAGTGGGAACCTCTGGATTTCTGTTCGACAGAGTTAGAGATTAGGATGAAAAAAAAAAAACGCATATATCTGCAAATAAAGCAGGTGAATTTTTTTTACCAGGCTTATAAACGAAGCGAGCATGAGTATTAAAGTAACTATATCATTGACGGAGTCAAACTATTAATTTATCATTATATATTAACATATTTCTTCTAATTTTATTTATTTCATTCTTATTTCTAATAAAAATTTGTAGGATCGCCCAGTAAAATCCTTAATTGGATGCCTATGGTCATTTTTGTTAAGAATCAAGAACATCAATTATTTTTTAATGAATATACATACTTAATTTTATTGTAGTTTCCTTGACCAACATGAATTTCACATTGGATAAGGTTATAGATTTATAAACATCTTCAACGTATGATATCAATGTTCTTATTGAATGTAATTTTATAAATTGTTCAGATGCTTATAGTTTTGTGTTTACAGCAATGGTCGTAAGCACTATTTATTATTGATATTTTTGTGATTAAAATAATTAATGAGCTATGTTATAAGCACACATACACGTGTACATTATATTTAGGTCACTTGACATTTATTGATACAATGTTATCAAATAACCAAAGATTTAATTATTTAAAATAGCATTAATGTAAAATATCTACTAACTTTGATTAATCTTTATTTATAATCGAATTGATTAATAAGAATTTTTATAACTATATTTATTTTTCTTTTTAAGATTCAGACAACACTTAAAAAATTCGAGTCTAATGTTAGTCAAACTAGTTATATGTTAATAGGTTAATAAAAGATTTAAAATTCCATGTATTATTTTCACATATATATATATATATATATAAATACATATATCCTAATTTTTTATTTATTTCATCCTCACTCCTTGGTCCTCACTCTCGGTAACTTTGAAATTCTGATTGAAAAATAAAAATAAAAAATGAAAAAAATATTATCAACACATTCCATCATAATTTTCAATACAATCCAACCATGATTACTAATAAATGTATATTCATTAATTTATTAAGATCTGTATCCTTAAAGCACTAATTAAAACGTATCTCTTCTTATTAATATAGTAAATTTTATTGAAAAAAATGTAAAATAAATTACTAATGACTGAGTCATGTAAAAATTTAATATAAAAGGAATTTATTCTATAAAGCACATTTTTGTATGCTTAGTTTATTGAGTTTTTTTTTAATAATAATCAATTCGAGCTTATTCACATTCTTAAAAATCGACGAGTATCTATTCATACATCTTAAATAAAACCAACCCAAAAAGAAGGAAAAAAATGACAAAATAAACACAGTCGAAATTGAAACATGGTGTAGGAAAGACGTTCAGACTGGCCAACAAATACAGTCAAGATTAATTAGAATATCATTTGCAACAAGGTACGGCTACGTCTTAGTTTATGATTGATTTTGAAGGTAATATGACTGTAAAATATATGTTATTTTTAGTTGAAATTTGAAAACTTGAAATATATTAAGCACCATCAAATCTTCCATATCCTTACGTTTCTGCTTACATAATAAAAATAATTTTATTAATCAATAACAGCCTTTTATACTGATTTTAAGCAGTTCAAATTATAAATATTTTATTAAAAATGTTTATGATATAAAAAAATGATAATAAAATTATAATTTTTTAGCTGACATAATAAAATTATTTGAAGTACTTAAAATTAGTCCTTATAGTATTATGCGGTAATATTAATATTATTAGGCTTTGATGTAAGATGATGTGGCTAGATAGAGGTTGGTCACCTATAATATTTATTTATCTATCCTTTTCTTTCTGGGCCCAGGAGTGGTTGTGGATGTACATTTTAATGTCCATTATCTGTGCAAACTTCTAGATCAAATGCTAGCACAAATATTATACTATGACAAAATTAATAATTCTTAATTGTAGGTTAAGTTTCATCTAAGAAGACAGATTAGTCTCGTCAACAAACTTATTGGGGATCTAACAACAACGATGAAAAATAAAATAAAAATAAAAATGAGAGGGAATATGAAACATCCAGAAAGGAATCCAAGCCAAGAGTTAGGGAGAGGATATCTCTCTTTCTCTTTATGCACGTGTATGTTGTAGTTGTTAATATAGAAAAAAATATTTAGTTAAATGGAGTAATTAGCTAAAAATTGAGGACTGACAGGTATGTTAAAAATAATTATAGTTAAGTTCCTGTTTAGATTAGTTTCTCCACAACCGTTTATAAGAGAAGAAAATTAAAAAATAAAATAAAATAAACTTCTCTCATAAACTAAAATTAACCAACATCTAAGTTAAAGTCTTATATATCTAAAAAAAGGAGTTAAAATCAACTTTTTAAAGAAGTTAAAATCATTTATTTTCTCTGAAAATATTATTTTAATTTTTTCACAAGCAAATTTTAATTTATAAAAAATAATTTTATTTTTATTTTCTTAAAAAAATGATAAATTTCCTTGATGTGCCCATTTGGAATGTAAGATGTCTCAGTTATTGGCTCATTGCAGAAAATTAAGTATTTAGCCAAGTATATTGACGGAAACAATAGCATAAGTGACTCTACATTAGGAAAAAATATCAAAGGGAAAGATGGTAGCTTTTTTTTTATAATTATTATTGTTAACAATTAAGGTTTATACTTTGGACCTAATTAAAGAATCAACTAAATATATAAGTGAAATCTGAGCAGTTAGATTGTGTTATTATTGCAATTTTAGTTAGAATTTATCTAGCCTTATGCTTGGTTGGCCTGAATGTCCCTCATAACTTGACAATCTTCTTGTATACTCCATCAAAGTTTATGTAGATGTAAAGTATGAGATAAACACAATGCATTAACAACATATATACATTGTAATTAAAGGGTTTCATCTTAGAGGCACTCTAATACATCATCACGCAAGAAGAAATATTACCTTGACCCATAAGGAGCTTTGTAAGAAAGCCTAACAGACCTAAAGAGCGACACATATTCAAATTCTACCCATTAATTTGAACACCAAAGTCCTTACAAGTATTCCAATGGAGTTTGGCTCGTAGAAAATTACAGGAGGTTCCTAAATCTACCTCGAATATCCTTCTCCTTCAATTGATGTTGAAAATTGATAAGAATTGTTTTTTTTTTTAATCTAAATTTGTAGTATTTCAATCAAAATCTAAACGTATAATGGAAAATTAGTTTTAATTTGAAAATTAATATCAAAATTTAACAAAAGGTCCAAAAGTCATTCTCCATTCCTTCTCACTCTTGAAGCAAATTTGAAATTTCTTTGTATTTCAAGTAGTTAACAAAAATAGCAATAGTTGCTTTAACCAAGGATGATGGAGGTGTTAACAATCTCACTCAATAGTAAACAAAGGTAATACTTCTTCAATTTCATTATAATTATCGTTTTAGATTGTGTTATATATACTAAAAATATTAATAAATGAATGAAATAGAATAATAATTTTGCAAAATTAACCTTATTATTATTATGTCGTTAATGAAAAGTCTTTAATCTCTTCTATGTTTGGTAACCAAAATAGCCACCGCAATGATAATCGCAATTCAGTCCCTCATCCTGAGTTAGAAAAATTAAAATTATTTACACATTAATAATTATTTGAGAAACTATTTTTATAATTACTACTTTATAATTAAATTAAATATAAACCAAAAAATAAATTAATCGAATTTGACATTATGCAAAAGAAAGACAATAATATATTTTGCATTTTATTATTTTTTATTTTCTCAAATACTATTTACTTAATTCTATTAATCCCATGAAACTAATCTAACAATTCAAACTTAGCCCAATGTGACTTATAAATTTTGGCAAAACATACCCATATCCATGAGCAAAAGCTACGCAATTCATTGTTTCATCTAGATAAACTATCATGAATACTTTCATATGGTTAAAAGAAATCAACAAAAGCACCTCTTTTTGTAAGAATAGGTGTTTAAGTAAATCAAGAATATCAATGTCAATCTAAACGCTATAGTTGTTCATAATTTCAGGTTCTCTGAAACATGCAAAAGAACAAGAACTATAAAAATATAACGTAGTAATTATATCAGAACATATCAAATTACATCAAATCAAATCAAAATATAGAAACAAAAGGCACCTTTAATCCAAATTAATTAAAATTGGTGATAGATGAACTCAAGATATATACAAGGAGATTGAAAAAAAAGGTAAGGGAAAAGAAAAAAGGAACTAAGATAAAAGAAAAAAAAAAAAAGCAAAGAGGGAAAGAAAGAGGGGAAGGATGAAAAGGAAAATAACTAAAAAGAGATAATGTGAAACATAAAGATAACAATATATTTAACCTTCTATCAAACTTATAGTTTCTCCATTTCGTCCTAAGACACACTGTCCGTCAATCTACATCTTACTATATGGACCGTCTCATTACGTGTCCAAATCATCTAAATCTATGGTTCCTCGTCTTTTCACTCACCGGTACTATTGCTACATTTTGTCGAATATTTTCATTTTTATCTTATCCATTTTCGTATAACCACACATCCACCTTAATATGCTAATTTCTGCTACCATTATTTTATGTTTATGTTGCTTATGTGCTGGTCAACATTTAATTTCATATAACATTGTAGGTTTTACAGTTATTCTATAGAACTTTCCTTTTAGCTTAAGAGAAATTTTGCAGTAACACAATAATCCAAATGCACTCTGTCATTTTATCTATCTTGTTCTGATTCTATGATTTACATCTTCCTCATACCTTTTTGCAAAATTGATCTAAGGTATCTAAAAACATTTTTCTTGGGTACCTCTTGACCAAGTAAATGCATGATATCTTGATTACCATCTCTTATTAGTGAAAACTCAAACTTCATATACTCAGTCTTGTTCTAATTTTAAAGTGTTTCTTCACAATTCAAGTTTTCTATTAATATCGTCTTTGGTCTCGTCATTAAGCACAATATCATCTGCAAAAAGCATATATCACAACACTTTTTCTTGAATATCTTATGTTAGTTCATCTATCATTAAGATAAAGAGATACAAACTATGAATTGAACCTTGATGTATACCTTTTGTGATAGAAAAATAACTTATGTTCCATCCTCTTTGATTTTTTTATTTTTAAATTGAAATATAGAAAATGGAAACAAAATTAAAATCACCAAAAAAAAAATTAACACATAATTATTACTCATGACCGTCAGATCGATTTTCCTAAAACTAGTTGCGAGACTCGTTTCCATAGTTGAAAAATATTGATAGAAAAGAGCAAAGGGAACCTGTTAGTCAATCTACAGAGTTCGCAAAAATTGAGAAAAAAATAAAAGATAAAATAAATTGAACTTTTAGCATACACTAAAATCAATTTATCATTTCAAGTTTTTGAGAGGTTAGATGAGAGTTTCTATAAAACTTAAAGTACTTAAATTAATTTTAAGTTTTTGAGAGGTTAGATGAGAGTTTTTATAAAACTTAAAGTACTTAAATTAATTTTAATTTATGTGAGAAACTCAATTTATTTATTTAAGTAAACTTGGCTCGCTTCACTTGATCTATAATTTGAGGTGAGTCAACTTGGATGAGTTAAGTCAACCAGTGTTAATATTTTTTTAAAAAAAAAATTATATTTCCCTTATTTTTTAATTTTATTGTTCTGGTTGGTAACAATGATTTTTAATTAAGTTCACCGTTATGAATTAGTATGTTGTTGGCTTGTTGTATTTATTGTATTTTTTATTTTAAACTTATAACATGATTTAAAAAATATAAAAATACAGCAAATAATAAGAAGAAATAAAAATGATCATATTAATGATACGTTGTGAATTTACTCAATAATTACATACAAAAAAATATTGCAGATGTATAATACATAGTATATAACAATTATATATTATGTATGTATATTAAAAAAATGTTATATATATATATATTAAAAATATAACAAATTTTTTTAATATACATAATATATAACAAATATTATTTAAATTTTAGTTGCTTGCATTTTAACAGAAAGTGTAAGGGAAAAGAAAGAAAATACTGGGTTTTTATATATTCTCTCTATTTAATTACACTTGTGTTAAAGAATCTCAAATTAGAATACACTACATGATGTTTAAGTCTTGAGACTCTTCTATTTAATGGACTAATATTTTGAATTAGACTCTCCTTTTATCCTTAAATTCTAACAATTGATTTTTTTATTGTGAGTTGGATCATGGAAAAGATTACTTATAGACTACATGTCATCATCTCTTAAAAGAGTGATAATGTTAAAAGTCTAATGTTAAAACAATAAATATAAAATATATTATTTAGGGTCTTTTGGATGCAAGACACAAGTAATTTTGAATTTTTTTTACTGAAAATATATATAAAAAAAAAAGAAGTTAATAGAAAAACTATGAAAAAATATTTTTATTCTTATATCCAACAAATTTCTTAATATGATACTTAAGATTTGAGATTTTCTTACCTAATAAACGATTTTTTGGGTTGAATTCTCCTTTTATGATTGAGTCCTGACAACTTGTAAGTTGAACCTCAGGCTATCCAAGTATTTTTCAATACAAATCATGCATGAAAAAGACTTGCCATTTTTCTTTTGTTTCTTTCGGCAGATTTTAAATTACCAGGGTAATATAGCGACTCCCATTTCCAACTTTTTTAAAAATTTGGAGTTTGGTACGTGTCTTATATCGGGGGTGGGGACATGCCGTTGAAAAGCAATGCAAATGCAAGAATATACTTATGTATATATTGGAAAATAATAATTTCGTTATCACCATTAAATTTCACTTACGTCCCTATCTGCCCATCTTTTTATTCTTGGCGCTGCTGCTAAATAGCATCCGAGCCAGGTATGCTTCGTCTGGCTCGGCTAATAATCTGGTTTTGAATTAGTGGGCTATATGTTAATCATGAGTGCTGACTAAGAGAAGTGATTTATTTAATGCATGAACGTTTGCACGATAAAATGTGGGGGGTGGGGGTGCTAATAATATCTTAAGCATACAGCGTTATTTAATTTTATTTCAAAAATTATGTGTATAAAAAATCATTAATTAAAAGAATACTAGCTTTGATACCTAATAATATTCCAAAATAATCATTAGAGACATTAGTCACCAGTCTCTTCTTAAACTGTGAGGATACTTTGGAAAAAACAACTTTCATTGTTTATATATAAAAAAATCTGTATTTAAAAGCTATATACCGAAATAATTAAAAATGTGTTCACGTGTACCCTTATCAAGAAATTATAGTAATATATTTTTTGACATGTTTTCTAAAGTTTTTTCTTATTATTTAACGAAATTAATATATATCTTATCAGATAATATGCATATTAACTAATTTTCATACAATAATAAAGAATATATTATAAATAACATGTTAGAAGATTAACATTTCCCTATTTTTCTTACAAACACAAGTTTTTAAAAATAACTTATAGACAGTAGACTATTCACAACAACAACGTAAAAAAAATCTTGGCAAGTGAAACTAGACTAAAATTTTCTTGTGAGTTTAAGTCTAAAAAAATATAAAAATAATTTAAAAAATATTTTACTAAAGATGATTAATTAAGTTTTGTTGATAAATATTAATAAAATTTTATCTATAGACATTAATTACTAACAAAACTAATAATACTTTTCATTTTGCATTTATAACATGATAACAAGAAACTATAATGAATCAATAGTATCACATTTTTTATTTATTTATTAAGTATCACATGGTAATAGTAACACTTTACACATTCCAAAAGAATAGTTTGTTAATTAACTGTTATTATTTTCATTTAAAAAAAAATACTCTTTTAATGTTTATTCCTTTCATTCACTTAACTCAAATTGAATACTTTATTTGAGAAAAAAATAATTACCTGATCACTTTGATCAACTATTAGCTGTGACATCTTAGTTGCGTGTTTAAATTTCTGCTAAATAAATAAATAAATGAACTATAAATCACATGAAAAATATTTAAACGTTTCCTAGAGTATGAACTTCGTATTTGGCAGCGATGTAATATATGTCTGCAAAAAAAATAGTTAAGAAACATAAGGGTACAATGTTTACGTGCTGAAAATATTTTTCATATTGGAATAAGAATTAAATACTAGATTTTGTGCTTTCTCAACAGATATCGTCCCATACTTTACTGGATTGATAATTCATACCCAGTAGTTGTCATCATCTAGGCTGGAATAAAAAAATTAAAACAAGGGGTTTGAACAAATTCTAAAGTGATGATAGAGAACAAGAGATTGTAGTCATCAAACCTGCCGACACATAGCAATAGTGTGCACATGTTTGGTTTGGAGGAAGAATACAGAAGTGAACATAAACAAACTTGGCAACCCAAAAATTAAAATAATGAAAAGCAAGCCCATACATGAAAGACGCACTTCCTCGATCTGTGCAATGTCTGCGGTTTGTGGTTAAATCCTAAAACGACATTTTTCGCGCAAAATATAATGCATGGAAAAAACATGCGCCAAGTGTGTCAAAAACAAAAGCTATCTGGTCGATCAGTACCTTCCGCGTCAATTGTTCTCTTTTTGTTCTTGTATATATTTTTCTTGATCTTCTTTTGTTTGATAAAAATGCTAAATTCAACAAGAAGACGATAGAATGAACTGCTTGTGAGCTTGCGGTATGGCGCACAAGTTTTTACATTATTTTGAGTCCCCTAAAGGAAGATCATATAACATTTTTTATATCCAAAAAGAGGGATTGGTATAACAATTTACGCTTAAGAGAGACTTGGTGGGACGAAATCTCAAAATTAAGAGGTTTACTATAGGATTAAAAAAACGGTGGGATATCGATCGAGTGTATTAAAGATAAAGTTCGGGAGGGTCCATGTAATTTATTTATGTTTTAAATTACAACATTGCTATATGTTACAATAGTTTTTGGAATCACGTGTTTATATGTTATATATAAAAAAAAATGTACAAATATTGTTATCAACAGATGAGCCTGGCAACATTTTGTCATGGAAAGACAGCAACGTCTCAAAAATTTGAACAGTTTACTCGTAGTTAAGTGAAATATACTTGGTTAAAGTTTTTCCATATTCCTCTCGTGATTCTATTTATAGTTCAGCGTCTAAGATCAAGAGCTGAGGCTCTGAGCCAACACTGCTAACTAGACCTTATTTAAAGTTTGAAATTATTATTAAACATCTCAAATTTAGCATAAAACTTTTCAAAAGTTTCTTGTGTGAAGGCATAGCCAATATAGTTCTAGACAGTTTTGGCACAATGGCACTGATCAGTGCGTGATGACGTCCTAGGTAAAAACAGACCCAAGGATTATGAGAAAGGGCCATCCCTTGGCCCATCCATCGAGATATTTTCATTAATTATTTATTTGTGACTATGTTTATAAAATCTTTTATTAATTCACCAAAAAAAATATTTATAAAATCTTCACGTTTTAGTTTCTACGTCTAGAAACTGTTCGTTTTAATTCTTACACATATATTTGGTAATTCGTTTTAGTCTCTATAATTTTAGATAACAAACAAAAACAAATTTTAAAATGTGTGTATGAATTAAGATGAGTAATTTTTAAGTGTAATAATTAAAATATAAAAATTATAAAAGTATAAGAACTAAATGACTAATTAAATCAAGAATTTTCACATACACCTTTAATAATATACTTAAAATACTATAAATACCCTTTCTTGAATATTTTGATTTAAAACACAAATTAAAGAAAAATAGTACAATTTTTAAAACATTGTAATTGTAAGTTCCATGAAATTAAAAGTATAATATTTTTTCCTTAACTCTCCCGTTCATCAGGATAAATAAAATTTAACTAATCTAAAATTTGATTAAGAAATAAGTAAAATTTGATGAATAATGATTTTTGACGAGAATTAAATTTGAATACTACATAAGTGATTCAATTTTAATTTCTAACATATTAACTACTTCTATAAAATTACTTGGTTTAAAGTTATAATATTTAGTAATACAATTTAAATCAAAATTTAATTTCGAGTGTAGTACTCCGATTTATTTGAGAATTTTTCATCTGGAAGGTCATAAAGGTTGCTCTTTTAGGTAAGGCCCATAAAGAAAGTAGCTGTCAGCTGGGTGGTAGGGACAAGTGGGCCCAACATATCATAAACGGGGCAAAATAGGGCCCCATTGATAGGCACTAAGATCTTTAATTTGATAGCTTGATGGCAAGATACTTTGTCTTAATTGGAGACAAGAGTATTGCATTAGAATTCATGATAAATTAAATTTTAATAATGTTCATTATTTAAGATAACTTAGATTACTTGAAGTAAAAAAAAGATAATTTAGATTATAAATATTTTACCGCATACAAATATCATAATGAACTGGAGTATATATCGTAACATTTCTTTGGATAATGTCATGAATAAACTATGAACAAATTATATAAATAAATTTCATATATCTAATTCAAAATGTTATATATTAATGCTTTGTTTAATTTAAGAAAAAGAGTAAACATAAAATAGTTTTTAGATTGTTTGGTAAGAGAGAGAAAAAAAAAATCCTCTTATGTTATTGTGAATAAAATAAAAAGAAAAAACATGTATAATGAAAAAGGGATACTTTTACATTTTTATTTCAGAAAAACTACCTTCTCCAACTCCTGTTTTAAATGGATGGATTATAAAATAGTTAGACCCACTTACTTTTTGGGTTTCTTTCATTCCTTGACAAAACGTCATAGTGTAAAGATTCATTTTTTTTCCGGTTCCTTTCCGTTTTTCTTTCTATTGTTCCAAATTAACATTAAACAGCCGTTTGGTAGTTAATAGGATATATTTTATCTTATCATGTTTTGATAAGTTTTTTATTGTATCAATAGGATATAATAATTTTAAGGTTATTGTGTGACTTTTGTTTTATCATTTTATGTTTGGGTTTTATCCTATGTGGTGTTTGTATGTTCGTCGGTGACTACAAAATTTCCATAAGCGGCGGCGCTGAGGAGGGTGAAGTTGAATTATGGCCCAGGATGACAGCTACTCCCATCTGTTTCTTGCAAGACATGAATGACAAGTTGAAAATAGACCCAAGGATACTACCAAATAATAATATTAGATGTATGGCTAAAACATAATTAAGCATATATAATATTAAAACTTGTTGTTATGTAAGGTGACGTCCATTAAAGATGCATGGATGCTTGTCTTGGACAGGACTTAAAAGGTGCATGTTAATTAAAAAGAGTCTAGGTGCAAGGAGGCTGAGTCTCACTGTCCAGATGAACATGGTTGGTGGGAAGTATCAAGTAGACCCCATAACTATATAGATCGCGTCTTATTAGGTCACAGCTAAACATTACATGAGAGAGAGGTCATGAAAGTGAAATGCGAAAAAATAAATAAAGCAAGAATGACTTTTCAATCCACCCAATACTTTCTACATCCAATAGGGATTGGAAAATTGGTGTATTTTTCTTTGTGTTCCAAGTATTTGGATACATCATTCTCTTGCTAGTATTGATGTCTTCGTACTTTACTTCAAAAAAATATATAGAGAATTTTTTTTTGAGACCTTGACAATTTACTTTAATTGTTTTTAAGATTAATGATCATCTTCATAAATCAATATGAGACTTTTCAATGTGTTTTATCCTCACTTACACACTTCTTAGAAAACTTATCAGAAAGTCATTTATTTCATAATTGCTCTAAACTAAACACATTTATTTATAAAGTTTAAGTAATAAATTATCGAAAAGTATATGCATCTTGTGAGTATAGATAATACCGGTTAATTCTTTTAAGTCATCATCAATTATACCGTCTTATACTTCTGCATAGTCTTTGAATCCTTATCATTATGATGTAATTCATTCGCAAATATTACACAAATCATAATTTAGTAGAGAATTAAAATTAAATTCTATTTTTCATATCTATTTCTTAAATAGTCATTAGCTCACGAGGTAAAAGCAATAGTTGTAAGTTAGTTTAAATAGGCATTAGCTCATGAGGTCGGAGCAATAGACATTAAATTCTAATGTCATATAATATCTCAAGTAAAAATATCTTCAAAAAAAAATATGTGAAAAAAAATAACTAACTTTTTATATATATTAACTTCCTCCTGTGTAATAAGAATGAATTCAAGTTTTTTTTCATCATGTCAATTTATTTTAGAAATAAATAAAATAATTAGACAAAAGTGATTAATATACTAAGTTAAGTTAAGGTTGAATTAATTATGTATTATCTAAGTTTGATTCATGATGAAAATAACTTTTTGTCAAATTTTACTTACTTTGTGATCGAATATCAGATTAATCAAGAATTTTTTATTTTTTTTATGAATTGGAGAGTCAAAGACTAAAAATTTAATTTAAAATAAAATAATATTTTTAATTATAATTTCAAATCATAGCTAAAAAGATCTAAGCATCGAATTAGCGGTGAGAACATCTTTTGATTTATATACTGACGTAGTGATCATATTCTCTTCATGCGGTAATTTTGGTTATTCAGGTTCCTTGTGAAATATGGCTCTAACTTATCGGCCACGCACGGTGACTGAAAGGATTCTAATGTCAGCAGAGCAGAGCAGAGCACATCGTTTTCTTATGATCTGTGTCTGACCACAACCACACACTCAAACCCTATGCCCCTGGCTTTTACTTTCAGAAGGCTCCATTGGATTGGATCCCATCAACTTAACAGACTTTTCAGCCAACCCAACATTTCTAATTGCCTAATTACTTTGACTCAAAAACATGCATGCATTTTCCTTATATTTGTCCCTCTTTCATTTTCCTCGTTATTAAATTACTGTATTTTTAAGAAATAAATGTTACTTTTACACCATTATTTTCACAACTCTTATACTTTAGGAGAGAAAAAAAATCTAACAATTTAAGAGAAAAATAAGAAAATAAAAGAAAGAAATGTATGATAAGAAGAATAGTGTGACAAACAATAAAAAGAAAAAAAAATTATAGATTTTTTTTAGAATTTAATTTTTTTTAAGTAAACATTATTCTATTTTTAATGACATTTGATTTTGACAGTTCCTGTGAATGAAATGTTAATTTCTAATATTTATTAGAGTGAGGTGCAATTTTAAAAAAAAAAAGTGTAATAATTTTTGTTAATTGTAAAATAAGTTATTAGAAATTAATTTGATCTTTAGGTAATTGCAGTTCAAATTCTATACTTTAATTTTTTAGCTGTTGGTATCATGTTATGCGCAAATGTTAAACAACTAATTTCGATATTATAAATATGGCATACCATTACCAAAAAGTTAGGACCATCCTCCCTTTAGTTAATACAAGAAGATCAAGATGGTGCAGTTGGGTTATTAATTAGTAAGCATTTACTCAAAACTAAGGCAACTATACAGATATTTTACCATTGACCAACGGATCTGTTATGAATTGCTTCCTATCACGTAAGCCACTCTTGAACAAATTAATAATTTGTGTCGTTCTCTTGGAACATACACTGTGAAGATAATCCATTCCCGTGAGGCTTTCAAGACGATGACACTAAAATGTACTTTACATTAGCAAAAGTATAATTTGGAAGCTTCGTATTAATTTGAAAGGCAACATTCAAGGGAAAATGTGGTGTAGGCAGCTTTACAAAATTCAGTGATTAAGCTGATATGACAACTGAATAACCTTGTATCATTTTAAATAGACTTTATTCAAAATACTCCAATGGAGGAAAAATTATTGATTGGTCCAGGATTATAATGATTCTTATTAATTTTTGCATAGCATGTAATCAAATGTTATTATTATTTTATAAATTAAAAAACTTACATATATACTATTTAAGTAGAAATTAATCAAGATCAAAGGCAAGTGGTGATCTGAACTATCTAATAACTAGGAAGGAGCTGCATGTTCAATATCCCCCATAGGATTATCATATCATAAAGGTTTTGCCTTTTCTCCCTGAAATAAAAAAGGTTTTGCTTTAGGATCGTAGAGTTCTTAGAGGAGGCCCGCATTATGACATTCGAAAGCCCATTAGGCCTACCCTCTTTATGGGTCCTCAAAAGTATATCTTTGAACCTCTAACAACCAAAAAAATACACATAACGGCCCCTTTGTTTTGTCATTTGTTGCAAATATTTAAACACTGAGCCATAGCTGAAATTAAAAAAAAAAAAAACATCGAATGGTTTATTTTTCTCAAAGACACAATTAGCTACTCATAGGAAACTGTTTTTTTTTTTTCAATATGAAATACCAAATTTATATAATAAACCATTTCTTTTATTTCTTATATCTATTTTTTATTAAAATTTATTCTTCAACATGAAATACAAAATTTATATAATAAAAATATTAGGTAACCGATTCTTCATAATTAATAGATTTACATAAAATATTATTATAATAATAATAATAATAAGACCCAATTTAGATATTGAAACCATAAAAAAATAGCGTAGTCATATCATAAATATTTTCTTATACAAGTTATCTAGTAATTTTATAAACAAAATCTTGTGTATTTATAAGTTCCATTGAAGTAGATTGAATTAACTTTCAAATTTTAATATGAAATTTAATTTAGTCCTCTTTTTAAAAATAATAATTCAATCTTTATTTTCTATGAATTTTAATAATTTTATTATTTACATTGAATTGAATAAATTTAGGGAAACCTAGTATTTTCAACATCCCTATTCTATACATTGACAGTTTTCTTTTTTCTATTTTGCGGTAAGCAGTGTTTCGATCGCCAAAATGGGCTTTTACGTTAATATGTCTCCTTCCTTGACCATTTCAATAAACGAAAATATACGGATGTGCAGGTTCATTGCTTAGCAATCTATCATCGTAATGTAATTTTACAAAATTATATAAGATACTTTTTCTGATCCTATTTATAAGAAAAAGAAACACGCTTAAGTTAATTAAATTATGTGAATTTTAATTAAAAATAAACTCTTTTTAAATCATTCTTGATTGAAATTTAATATCAAACATAAAGAAGACAAAAATAATTGAAATTTACTTATATTTGAGATTAAGATACAATAAATTTTTTTAAAAATAAATGAGATCGGATTGAGTAAACTTCAAAAATAATATTAACCAGTATATTTAAAATATGAATTAAAAGTTAAAAAAATATTATATTATATTATATTATATTAAAACACAAAAAATATTAGTATTTATA
>PYAF01000205.1:2829728-2854457 GCA_007407185.1 Glycine tomentella | reverse complement strand
ACCGACGACGAAGAGGCGACGAAGAAGAAGAATATGCACTGAGTCAACTCGGCGATTCAACCGAGTTCACCGAGTTGACTCGCGATTTTACCGAGTCTACAACCATAAACGAGTTTACTACCGAGTTGACTCTGTTGGAGGGGCAGAATCGTTGACTCGGTCGAGTTTACCGAGTCAACTCGGCGATTTAACAACCTTGGTCCACACACAGTATTTGGTTTGTCTATGACTGAAATGCGTCTTTTAATTCTAATGCATTATATTTTTTGATACATTCTAATTATTATTTTTTAGTTTTAAGGTTACATTCAAATGCATTAACTTGGAACTTGGAAGTTCCAGTTTAAAAAAAAACTTGGAGTCAATAGTCAATTAGAAAGCATATATATATATAGATATAGGGAAACCCCTTTCTTAAGTAAGAAAAGTTGTTAAAAAAAAAAAAAATAACGCATCTATAAAATATAAAGGGAAATCAACTATAATTATATACTAATAATTATTTATGAATGTCTTCCGGTTGATTTAGTTTTTTTTTTCTTTCAATGCACTGAAGTTAAAACGTATTTATCCAAACCTTTCACGCCGATTTTAGTAGATTTACTTAGTTTATTTTTATGAAAGAAATAATTCGAATCAATTAAAATAAATTAGTTTAATTTTATAAATTTTCTGTCAAACGCATATTGTATTAATCCAATTAATACAAGTTTTGTTGCATCGTTTCAACAAGTTTGATTTATATTTTGAACTAAAAAAACAGAGATAAAATTCAAGTTAATTTGTTCAAGCAACCACTTTTTAATAAGTTTGTTAAATAAATAAAAAATTCCATTAAAAATATGTTTTATTTTTTTCCTTTTAATAAAAAGATGCCATACGTACGTTATAAGCAAAAATCAAATCAAATCTAAGTAGATATTTAAACTGATTGATTCAAATAATCATTTTTTTTAGTCAAAAGTCTTGTTATACATATAGAGAGATAGACAGATTTACAACATATTTGTTTCTTAATTTATAGCAGATTTAACGATTTATTTCTGAATAAGACACAAGCTATCATAAATATATGTTACAATCATATCTTAATTTATAGCAAATTTGTTTCCTAATTTAATAATACAAAAAAAAACAGAAATGTACATATACATAATCATATTCCTAATTCACAGCAGATTTCCAGTAAAAAAAAAAAATCACAGCTGATTTATTTACTAGTTTAACCAACCACAATGAATTATTCAAGTAACCAGTCATCAAAATTTAAATCACAAAATCAATATCTGAGTCAAAGATGATTAAATTTTATTAATTTAATTTAATTCAATTTGAACCAAACATATAAACTAAGTTAATATTTTAAAAATTAATTTACCCAAAATTAATATGTTCAAAATTGATTTTTTGGAAATTTGTAGATACCCAAAATGAAAATTCTATTTAGTCTATTAATTCAATTTGAACCAAAACCTACAAACTAGGTCAAACTAAATTAATATGTTCAAAATCAATTAACCCAAAATTAATATGTTCAAAATTGTTTTTTTTTTTTGGAAATTAGTTAAAATCAGCAGATACCCAATATGAAAATTCTATTTAATCTATTTAATTTCCCGTTATCGCCTAACCTCCGTTTTCAAAACGTGAAATTTTTTTCCTTTTGCAAAAACCACGTTATAGAAGTCTTGACATTGGTGAAAAGGAAGTTTTGTTTGTTATACAAACAGGCTTGTAGATGTTGTGAAGAAATGATTTTGACTAGTATTATTCATAATAATCCTATGATGACCACGGATGCAATTTCCTTAAATTGGTTTACATCATTTTTTAATGTTAAGATTGCCTAAAAAAATCATTTAAGGGAAAAAATTAACATCCAGAAATACGATTAGATTGGACGCAGTCATAGAAGTTGATTCGCTGCCATCATTCCTTGTATTACCAAGAAACTTCGAGGAAAGTCGTATACTCGTGCATTTCATATGCATTGCAACTACAACTAATGAATCTATAAATTCATTGAGACAAGGCACACAAATGAACAAAACAAGTACCATTAGAATATGAAGTTAGAAGCAGTAGGAGGAGGGTGTAAGTACCACCCAAATAACAAGCAACTACCGGGTGTTTGTCCCTCTTGCTTAAGAGACAAACTCTTGAAGGTCTATGACAACAGCAATCCAACTTATCCTCTCCCTTGTCCTCTTCCTCCTCCTCCTCAACCTTATGTGTCTCGTGGCCACCGCCGTCATAGCTCTCTCGTAATGGATTCTGCTTCTTCCATGGTTAGCTTCAATTATGGGTTGGAGAAGAGCCACTCCATTGCCTTTGCCTCAAGAAGCCAAGCCATAGATAGGGAAGTCAATGGGAGCAACAGGGGAAGTAGGAAAAGTGGTATTTGGTCCAAGCTGCTCAAATTGACCAAAAAGAACACCAAGGAGACCTTCATGCATTCCAGGACCATGAGGGAGGGAAAGAATTGGCATTTTTAATTAGTTATTTATATCCAGTTTTTCAATTGATGTAACTACACATGATTGTGAATCAAAATTGAACTCGCCTCTGAATTAGAGGATGGGTGATGGGATGTGCACGATCTTCTATTGTTAAGATGATTATTGGGTTGTTCCGGGAATTTTAATGGTTTTCTTTACATTTCGATGTTCACTACACCCTCAACATAAATCGGATTAAAATATTTCATTCTTTTCTGCAGCTGTGCAATTTAACAATTACCATGTGATGGCAACCCTTATTCCCATTGCTCCAAAGTGTTCTACTAGTCATTTTTAATATCTACTGTGATCAGGGTGTACATACACAAAACATGAGATCTGTAAATAATGTACAATGGAGAGGTATGCTAATTGCTAAGCGGGTAGTGAAATAAGATTATGAATCAAAACAGAACAAATATCTGAATGCTATATAATGGTGCAAATTTAAGTATTCTTTCTATGGATCATCTACATTTAATGTGAGATTGATTTTGTAACGAGTATGAGTTCCTGTATCAAACACTATCTTTCTATCTATCTTTAAAATGCATTTGAGGTATAAACTACCAAAGGAAACAAGAAACTGTACATGATAATATGTTTTTGCATATGATCAATTATAGAACACTTGCAACTTCTCGCCCAAATTCTGGATATCATCTAGAAGGACCAGAAATATTGCCCCCCCTAAAATAATCCTTGTCATTGTGAATATTTTGGTCCAATGCAGGCCGTTTCAGTCTTTGAAATATATCATCAAGGGACTCAGATGAGGACACACGAGACATCTTAGCTTCCTGTGTTTGCCGTATGGGTAAAAATCCTTTGCCCCCTAAGTTAGCCCCGAAACTCCGAAAACCTGTTTTCATTGTTTGCCATGTTGAAGCCATGCCTGAAGTTCCAGCAGCATTACTAGAATGAGTATTGCCGTGACCAAGCAAGGAAACCCTAGCAGATGCTAAGTTTTTCTATTCTGCCTTCAATATAGCTGTTAATCCACTCTCTGCTGATGGCTTCCATGCTCGGGCTATATCTCCTTGTCTCTTCCTTCAAAGTTTTAGGCAGATTTCCATCTATTTCTTTATTAACTAAAGAAGAATTTCCCTTCATTTCAACACCATTCTTCACCTGAACTATATCAGCTATGAAGTGAGTGAACTGTTTGAACTTTGACCACAACAAGAAGACTAACAAATGTCATATCTTGCAGCCATCAAAGTCATGATAATGTTGCATGAAAGATGAAAATAGAGAAAGAAGATTGCTTCTATTTTCTTTTCAGTGGGGTGTTGACATACCATAATATTGTCACCAGATTCAACATCAATTCCATTAAAATTCCTCACTAGTGGAACAACTTGCTCGCCTACCCAGCGTCCTTGCTCAAGCCAATATCTTTCTACAAAATTATATGAATTGATAATCAGCATAAGTAATTAACAAATCCCACATTTGAACAAAGTTCACTAATTTAGACATGATTTGTCATTTAATATTTTGAACTAAAGTTTTGACAGTAACAGAATTCTAAGCTTGCATACCTTTCTGCAAGATAATTAATCCTGATGGATCAAAACCATCCATATCTTCAGCTTCAGTTTCGAAAACATATCTCTTCCAGCTCCCAAGAGAATCAAATACCCTATCAAAGAAATTGCTTGCAACCAAAAGGGACTATATAACCATAATAAGTGGATAGCTTCTGTTAAACTTAACTCCAAAGAAAGGGACAGCATTATCAATGTTCCCCATTCGCTGCAATCAGTCATGTAAGGCACCGAATCAGAAAAAAGAACTAACAGGGAGGAATGAAAGCAAAAAATGTTGATTCACAGCTGTCAATGATTTATTAGTTTGGCTTATGGGAAAAACGTGAACATTTATGTATAGGTATGAAAAGACATGAAAAACATCAGGCACTTGAAAAATAAGTACATATATCTGGTACAAAAAAAAAATGAAGAGAGCAATACATTAAAACATGAGAAGACAAGTATAAAAAGAAGAGAGCAATGACATAACAATAACATAAATAAATGAGCAAATTTTCCTTTCAGTTTTGTAAGTTCCATTCAAATACTTCCTTGCAATGCTTAGTATGTAGGCAAGCATATGAAGACAAGTACCAATAAACCAATTAGCATAATATCATAATAGCATAATAGCACATACACAAAATCTAAGTTTAACAAGCATAATAACTATTAATGTTTTGTTAGTCATTACTACCTACAGATGGATCAAAGTCTCAAAGTTTATTCCATAGAAGAAAAAATGTCAACATGCATGCATTATATATTATCAAGACATTGAAAACAAAAGATATCATATTACAGTACCAACCTGATGGGGCCTAGATACAAGAATAAAGGAAAACCAGGCAAAGCAGTTAGAGTAGTTACGTGATAGGCTAAAAGGTTAAGAGCAGCTACAGAGTGGGTTAGGCAGCTAAAGTTTTGAAAAGAGATTGACTTAGACAGTAGGAGAGGGTAGAAGAGGATTAACTGAAAACAGTTGGTATAAGTGAACCGAGAAGTAGATCAGTCATAAAAAGGGGAAACCCTTTGTTGAAGCCAAACTCTTGGAAAGAGAATTCTCTGTTTTTTTTTTCTTCTGTTTGTCACTCAATCTACTATCACAAAACAGTTGTATTTTTTCTCTGTTCTTTATCCCTCAACTCCTTCTCCTGGGTCTGTAACACAACAAAAAGAAAACAATCTTAATTTAATCAGATATGCTTTGATTAAAATTATAGGCGCACACATTTGATAATCTTTTTTTTTTTTTTGGTATAACCAGGAGGTATAATCCCCGCTCCCACCGGGTCGGCCCATTTTTGGGTAAAATGGTACCTCCAATTGTCACTCATACCCAAACCGAGGATCAACAACTTTTGGTACAGTTTTTTTGTTTTTATAAACAACATTTCCATATTCACATTAAACAGTTATTTCAGCTTAATCCCATTCCACGTCATATGCATTACAAAGTACAAAGTTCATTGATTCAAATAAGGAAGACCGGAGGAATGTTTTATTCCCAACCAAAGAGAGACGAAAATAACAGTGACAAGAAAAACTTGTAAGATGTAAGCAAAAACGTACTCCAATACGACCAGCTCCAAAAGAAGGAAATGCCTCCGTTCTCATGGTTGGAAGATACTGTCTGTAGGTGTGAAAGAAAGAAACACCATTATACAATTGCACATATAATTCTTCAATGAAATAGTTTATTAGTTGAACTTGTTAACTCAATGGAATGGTTAGAATCTCAGCGTGAATAGTACCATACCCACTGTGAGGGGTAAAGAGATCAGGTAAAACACCCACATCTCTCTCTTCGATGAATCGCAGTGGCGAATGGTGATGACTCACTTTTCTGGTAAAATGTCGTAAACAATACGAACCGCATCCCCTCTGGGCTTCGCGCCTTATTTTTGTTTGCGGACTAGATATCTATATGGGCTTCCAAGGCCCGCATCATTCCCTTCCTGTTATTACTTTTGCAACTCATTGAACACACTATGTTTGTAGTAGTTTACACTTTACATGTATTTTGTTCTTCTTTTAATGATATTTAACTCCAATTTATCACTTTTTCTTTACATAATTGTTTTTCTTATTTAAGTAATTAAAATTTTATGATAGATTTGAAATGAAAAATGATATAAAAGTATGCATGGTAATATGATAGATCAAGGTCAGATTTAAGTATTTAACTATTCGATCTCCTCATTCTAACTCCGTCAAAAGTGAAAATATTATAGCTTAAGGTTTATAAAATATGAGTTTAGTTAAATTTAATTTCATATTTGTCGGGTTTCTTTTTTTAATATTTAATTTACTTATATATTTTTAAATAAAGACTAATTCTCAATTTTTTTATTTTGATCCTATAAGTTCTTTTATTTATTTTTAATTCTTATAAGTTCATGTTTTTCAATTTTTGTTTTTATAAAAAAATTGTTCATTTTTAATCTTGTAATTTTGTATTTTGTCAATTTTAGTCCTTGTAATTTTTTAATTTTTAGTCTTAATAAGCTTCCACTTACAAGGATAACTATTGCAGCTGTTATGTTCAAGTAAAATTTTTCTTTTTTTTCTTTCTTTTGTACAGTACCTTTTTTTTTAATAGAGTTTTCAATTTATCATAATGTATTATGGAGATTAAATCTGCTCTATAAAATAACGGTTATTTAACCACCCACTCCCTGGGACAGTCATATATCATTCTTATATAATACGTAAGCAAATTGGTATATCTCAAAAAAATAGTTCTTTTATAAAGGACAAATTAGTCAATTTCAGAGCTATCGTTAAACTTATAAGTTGTCACTCTTAGAATAGATGTGTTTAGTATTCATACATTTCATACTCCTAATCAATCCTTAAACCTAAGTTCTAGAATGCAACAGATAGTTCAAGATGTCAGATTTCATCATTCACTTTAATGGATAAAGCAATTAATCGAGAGTGCAAATTTATTTTAAATTTCAATAACCTTCGTATCATAGTTTTTATAGAGATAGTTGTGACACTTTATTTCACTTTTTATAGAGATAGTTGTGACACTTACTATAAATCTAATTAATAATAAAAGATTTTATTACAGTAAAGTAAGTGTATTGTCAAGCTTAACTGACAACTTATTTTTTGAGTTTGATATGTCAACAAACAACTCAAATCACTCATGATTTTTTAAGCACGTCTAGATTATATGTTAGTTCACATTTTTTTTCATATCATTTCTGATTGTATCAGTTCTTTGATTATTAATTATCCTTTAAAACAATTTAAAGTTTATGATAAAAATATTATATTACTCTTTTATTTTTATGAAACTCATATGAAAATATTTATGATCAATCAAATCAATTTAATCATTTTATGAAATATGATTTTCAAAATTTATGATCACAATAAACAATGATTCTCGAGCATGGAAATTTTCTCCTTGCACCAAACGATCCCTAAAGGTAAACTCAAAAGTCACTCTCATTTAATAGCTCTAAGTTTGGGCACTTAACAAATGTGCTATTGTTCCATTTTGGGCACTAACTATCACTAATAAATACTTTGCACTACAAAGGCAAACAAGCCGTGGACAATTAATGTTAGAGAGGACAGCAGTAACAGAAACTGCCGAATTTTGAAGCTTCCCTTCACTCTCATAATCATTCATTAGGTATGCTTTTGTAGGTCTACCTTCCCCCTCTTTTGATTCCCCAAGTGAACACTAAGAAGATTCTTTGAACCACAATGAGCATGTAGAAAAGTTATCCCCACTTCCTTTAACTGCCATTGGATTCTACTTTGTGTGCCTTTTTCTTTGTGTGTGTGAGAGTTGTGACATGACAACATTGCCAAAGCGAGCTTGCGGTCTATTTCTCTAACCCTCCAACCTATGCTCCAATTCTGTTTTCTCTTTTGTGGATGCCGTGTCACTCGCGAATTTTCACTAACGCACTTGAGATTTGGGAACAGATTAACTAGGAACGTAAGTTTAAATAGTGATTAGGGATAAGTTCTGAAAGAAATGTCAACTTTCTAAATTCTTCTTTAAATCAGTCATCGTAATCAATAAGAAAGCGCAAATCATGCTAAGTTTAGAGAAATTGCACATCAAAGTGTAACTCTTAATTAATCCACTTTTACTTTTTGTATAGTCTATAGGGTTATCTAGTAAATTACCAATATAAAAAACAATTATACCAGTAAGGAAGTAATGAATAACGTGACTTTACTATTTTAGTATCAGCGAGTTCAAGTTACGCTTGAAGTACATATTAATGATAATATTTTCCTATTCCAAAATATATTTTTTATATATAAATGAGACTTGATTACCTTTTTTTTTTCTTAATAATTTAATAATCACATTTAGTGAAGTTTTCTTTTTTAGTGAAAATTTAATAATCACATTTAGTGAAATTTTCTTTTTTAGTAATGTTATTTTTTCATTCATCAGTAAGAATTGAACTCAAAATATTATTTAAAAAAACTGAGTTTAATTTACCGTTGATCAATAGTACATAGGTAAATTTGATTATCTATGATATAATTGTTATAGAATTTGATAGTTGACTTTATTGTTGTGACATTTCCTACCAAATATAAAACATGAGTTGATTTATTACAACAACATTTATATTAGGATCATTAACTGAGGAGTTTATTTTAGATAAAAGATTTTTTTTTGTGGTACACGTTAATTAAATGTAAAATTTTATTACGGTATACACACATTATGATAATACATACTTTGTTTATAAATTGTGCATATGTCATCATCAAATGTTGTAATTGTATCACAAAATAAGTAGATTCAGTTATCTTATTTTTTTCCTTATTAAAGAATAAATTCATGTTATTCTTCTATTGTAATACGCTAAATTAAGTACCTTATTAGTTATTGCAAAAATAATTAATTGAAACGAGGTCTCTTTCTAACAATATAAAGATGTCAATATATATTTTTATTTATACACAAAAAGTTCACATTCTAGTCATTGCTAAGATAAATAATTTTACCATACATAATCCTTTGATCAACAACACAAAAAAAAAAAATGTTGCCATAAATCAACTCATGCTTGTACCGCGGTTGTAACTTAGTAGCGTTCATTTTGATGCACTATTAACATATAAGTAATGAGTGAGATCTTTCTACAAACATATTTTTAAGGCTCTTGAACCGCAACTCAAACATGCGCTCATATTCATGTATTTGAATCTAACTCTCATTGAATCAAGTGCGCCAATTGTTTGAAAAAATAATAATACAAGTGTATTTCTGGTTATTCGTTACAGCTGTAATTGATAACGCCAAAATATTCATATGCTTCTCTGCTGGGGTTTGAAAGAATGAAAAGTCGATATATTTTTGACCGCTGGTTTCGGCTTGTAGCATGACCGGACATGTCCCATGAAAGGAACAAGATATTAGTGAGTAGGGAAAGGTTCTACCTAATAAAGCAAGAGAAAATGACTTTTTTTGAAACTTAAAAACCCACGATGGAAGCAATGGGCCAAAATTAGATGACTTTTTAAGTTTCATCTAATTCAGTCCAAAAAACAACAGCTCTTCTATTGAAAAAGAAGAAGAAGAAAGATATAGTAAATATGATATGTGTATTTTATTTGTATTAATAATAAATATGATAAAATAATACTCCATGGGCCCAGTGACCCAATCAGGACAATAAACACTCATCATGATGCAACAACTCCAGATTTTATTGTAGGCAGCAACAACTTTGATAATTGTAGGATGGAAATTGTAGCTAAATATGACTACCCCATATATAACCAATAAAACAAGTTGTGTGGACGAAAGAGGTTTCGTTTAATCTATCAGACAAGCATAATAGTAATTGAATTTAACCACTCAATATAATGGCGGAAAGAGATCAACACAATTTTGCACATTAACGATGGGTAGACAGCTGGGAAAATTAAGAGATCCAATTATCGAGATGGATGAATTTGGAAACATACAAAAAGGTGAATCATTTGGTCGGGCACAATATAATGGCCACACTCTTCATAGATTTCAGGCTCCTCATGTGCCTTTTTCTATGAAAGTCAACCAATTGAAAAATGCTTCCATTACATTTACACCTAAGAATCTAAAAAGTAATGGATCGAATTGTTTTGAATTTTTTTCCAAATTGATGATCGAACTTTACTAATACTAGTCTACTCTATAAGCTAGCTATTGTTTTGTTTCTCTTCAAGTAAAGCACTTACTTCCATTCCCACCGTTATGGGGAAAATTGCATGTTGATTAGCAACAGTTTGGGCAAGTGGAACTTCATTATGCATACAACACAGGGCAGATTTGTTATCAATGTCCGGATATGCTGTATATATAACTTTGCAATATTTTCACCAAACCCCCTTATCTACCAATTTTGTTTTGTTGTATTGATGCGGTGGAATTTATATTTTAAACAATTTTATATATGAAAAAAGAAGAGGAAGAAAATCTTACAAACACCTCCTTGTGATAGAGGATAGTTGACTGTGACACCCTATGCCTTTGTTTTAGCGAGTTCCAAACCTCTTGGTTACCTGAAAAAATATTTTCTATTTTGAAAATAATTATAAAAGTATCATGTTATTTTCACCTTTTTTTTTCTTTATAAATGTATAAAAAATAGAAAAATAATATTTTCGTTTTAATAATTCTCATTGTAATATTTTAAAAAATAAAGTAAAAAAAGATGATATTTTATTATTAGTAGTTAAAAACTTGTTTTTTCTTTTCTTTTCAAATTAAACCTGCATGCCCTTGATTTCTACGAATTTTGTACAACGTAGTAAACTATCTGAATTCTGAACCCACAACATCCAACTTCGGGACGTGTGGTGGCTGTCAAAGGTATTTTAGCTGTTTATTTTGATGGTGCTATGAGATAGTGAATGATGTCAACCAAGTCACATGATGGTTGTCGAGTTCTAAACTTGTGAATCACCGAGCTCAGTGAGTCAGGCCAACACAAATTTGGCATATTATAACCACAATTATCTAGATTTCTAATTAGGCATTTCAAAGTGAGGCTAGAAAAAAGAGTTTACTAATTACTAGTTTAATTAGTTGTTTATATCATCACACATGGCTATAATCAAACATAGACCTGCCCCATGTTTTTCCATTTCTAACACGAGCAAAGTTTGCTCACTCAAATATATGGGACATTAATAAATTGACTGCTTTAATTTGGACCGCAAATATCATGATTTACCGACCGTCTCTTTATAGACCAGAAAAGTGGAAAAAGAGAAATTATTATTACCGAGAATCCCAGGTCAATGTTGAAGTTCTTCCCAAATTCCAAGCTCAGATTTTCAATAGTGTGGCATGTTCTCGATTATTAAAAGAATTTCCAATCTGTACACGTTGAACTAATCAAAACCACCAAGGAAGACTGTGAATGGTGTTTCCTAATGCTGACATCATTCATCAACTGCTAGGGTGTTTCCGACTTCATAACCCAATTATTATAACTCATGCTTTTGCGAGCAATTAGAGAATGATTAAGATTATTATTGTTTAATATCATTGGGCATATTATGCACAAATCTTCACACACCAACCCAATTGCAGATGTTTATATGATGGACCTATGAGCAAATTAGACCCAAGTGTTACCAGCAACAAAATGTTACATTAAAATATACTACAATTCTACAAACTTTCTGAATGCATGCCAGTTAACATCCTTAACTTTTACTTATTATTTGGAATTTACTATGGTGATATAGTCCTCAGAAACAAACTTTACCATATCTAATTCTGCTGAATCGTTGTTGTAAACGTACGTACATCACACTGTTTTTTTCTTTTAAAAACGTACATTACCCTTGAAAACAATAGCGCTATAGTATATACTCTAATGTGAAGTTTCTATCAGTTGTGTAAATACATGCGTGAAAATGACATATAACTAAATTCCAAATTAATGGATATCATGATGAATCAATTAAGGTCCACCACTTAAAAACTGCATTTATGGTGTAACGAATGGACGATGGCTGAATTAAATACGAGCCAACGCGGCATGAAGAGATAGAGAGAGAGAAGGAGCAAGCGTTGCTTCGCAATTAGTTGGACATTTTTCACGAAAAAGAAATTAGTTCCACGTTTGGTGCCAGCAGGGAACTTAAAGAAAGAGTATCTCTATCTTTGGTTTACCAGAACAGTTTCTTTATTGAAATATACCTGTATTTCAAAGTTTGACTTATTTTGCGTATAAACACGGCTAGAAAAATAATAATAATAATAGAACCTACCACATTTAAAAGTAATACTAGTATTGTTTAATTGAGATAATAATTACGTTGATCTTTGAAAAATTCTGAAAAGACTTCAGACACCAATGTTTTTCTGAGCATCATTATTCGTCCATTTGTTTAATCTACATACAGGTAATTAATTAATAAACTCGTGATAATAAAATAATTTCTGGCCTATTAGAGCTGTCCCCAAAGTTGGAAAGAGCCAACCCCATAGCAACGTTTGTTTTGGCTGACGTTGTTGGGATTTCATTTGTAAGGCCGTAGTTTTTTTCGTTTCTAGCTACTTCGTTTTGCTATTGCTTTCATTTCTCACGTAACCTAAAAAGAAAAAAAGAAAATTAATTGCTGCCTCTCTAGTACAAAAGCCAAAATAAATTTGCTGGAAAGAAAGTCCCTTCATCAAATAATCCAAAATCTTAACACCATCATTCGCTTCTATATCAAACAGCCAAAAAGAAAACCAAAAAAAAAAAAAAGCAAAAGCGAAAGAAACCGCAATTTCAATTTTCTTTTTTTCCCCTAAAGAAAACGTCTCCACACCAGTCACACCTCCGTTAAAAAACAACAACTGCATAGTGTGTACTCTATAGCCTAATAATTAGACATGTACTAGTCTTTTTTTCAGTTCAATGGATATGACTATGAGGATGAATATGGAATAATTGTGAAAATTAAATAATTTTAATCATTCATTACATGAGTTTTTATTTGGATAAATTTGCTGAACTCAAACTTAATATGATTATCTGAAATGATTATCACCCAGTTCTTATTAAAAAATTGTCCTTATTTAATATTTAATATGATATTAGAATTCAAATTTAAAATCACTAGTTCAATTACAAAATTTTATACCGATTGATTTGTATAGTTGATAACAAATATAAATTATTATCATTTTATAAAATTCTAATAGTAATACACTAATTAATGATGTAAAATAATTTTATATTGTCATCCAATCATAAATTATTATTGTTATGACTTTAAGATAATTTTGTAAAAGTTAAAAAATTTATTACAGTTGACAATTTGTAATAATAACGGTATAAAATTATTTTATATTATAATAGTAATATCATTTTTCTCCTTTTATAATATCAATTAATTAAAAATCATTTTAATATGATTTTTAATATAACTAATTATGAAAGTCGAGAAATTTATGATAGGTCATAGAATATGCACATATTATTTATTTCTACTATATATTTAATATAATCATGATATAGTAAAAGAAAATTGTAATATAATTATAGGTAAATAGTCATTTTCGTTCTTGAATATGTAAGACATTGACAAATTCGTCCCTAAAAGATGAAAATTTAATTTTTTTATTCTCGAAAGTGTAAAAAGTGTGACAAATTCATTCTTCCGTTAATTTTTGTTAATGAATGTGTCTGCGTGGCAGAGAGACAAAAATGTCATAAAAATGATTGCCAACATAGTTGCTGACTAGATTTTGGACGAAAATGATAGCAAGTTACTATTGGACTAAAATGTCACTAATTTTCTATTGGACCTAAATGTCAGTAAGTTACCATTGGACCAAAATGTCACTAATTTCAATTGGACCAAAATGCCAGTAATTTTGCATTGGACCAAAATGTCAGTAATTTTTTTGGCAAAGAAGGTCAGTACATTTTCATTGTACCAGAATGTCATTAAGGGTAAATCTTTCCTCTCTCTTTTTCTCATTACAAGCATAAATTAAAAGAAATATAATAATAAACATAATATTGATTAATAATCATAATCTATCTATCACAATATAAATTATTCAAAATAAACATTCTACCAGTGTACTGAAATAAACATTGTAACAATGTAATAATCATTACAAATTTATCCAAATTATAATAATTAGTCACAATATATTATAAATAAAAGATAACAATATCCCATATTTCAGTTTTTCGAATTTTGGTGGCGGGACAATAATAATTAGTCACAATATATTGATATGCTTGTCTTTCCAAAATAAACATTGTAACAGTATATTAATCATTACAAATTTATTCAAATTATAATAATTAGTCACAATCTATTATTACTATCCCTCCACTAAGATTAGAAGAAGTGTCTTTTATTTATAATATATTGTGACTAATTATTGTGATTTGGATAAATTTGTAATGATTAATATATTATTACAATGTTTATTTTGATACATTAGTATAATGTTTATTTTGGATAATTTATATTGTGACAGACAAATTATAGTTATTAATCAATTATTATGCTTGTAATGATAAAAAAGGAAAGATTTATCCTTAATGATATTTTGGTCCAATGAAAACGTAGTCATATTTTGGTCAAATGAAAAATTATTAACATTTTGGTCTAATTGAAAATTAGTGATATTTTGATCTAATAGTAACTTACTGTTATTTAGGTCCAATAGAAAATTACTGACATTTTAGTTCAATAGTAACTTATTGATATTTTCGTCCAAAAAAAATTAATAAAAAGATAAATTTATCATCCCATTTTATACACTTTCAAAAAATAAAAATTTAAATTTTCATCTTTAAAAAATGTTCAACACTAACGAAAATGATTATTTACTTTATAATTATATTATATAGTTTTCTTAGACAGTGTTTGACAAACAAAAAGTGTAACCGTCCTCTCCAGTCTTCTCCGTTCCTCTCTTTTTCAGACGCGCACACACAAATTTCGTTTCTATTTTCCGGTTACCACTCTCTTTCTCGAATTCTCCGATGACAGGCGGCGACGAGCGTCACCGGACAGAGACCTAAAAACATCTCCCTCTCTCTCAAACACACTCATTCTCCGGCAGGCATGTCCGAGGACGCGAACCTGGCTCTGCAGACGTTCCGCGCGCTGGTGGAGAGCGCGGACCGGAAGTTCGGCCGGGTGCGGGACGTGACGGCTTACGGTGGCGGCGCGAGCCAGCAGCAGCACCACCACCACGCGTTCCAGAAGGTGTTCAAGGCGTACACGCGGCTGTGGAAGTACCAGCAGGAGAACCGCGCGAAGCTGGTTGAGTGCGGCATGAAGCGGTGGGAAATCGGCGAGATCGCCAGCCGAATCGGACAGCTGTACTTCGGGCAGTACATGAGGAGCAGCGAGTGCAGGTTCCTCGTCGAGGCCTACGTCTTCTACGAGGCCATACTCAGCAGAAGGTACTTCCAGGGATCCGAACCCAACGCCAAAGATCTCGGAGTTCGCTCCAAGGAGTTGAGGTTCTACGCGCGCTTTTTGCTCGTTTCAGTTATTCTCAACCGCACCGAGATGGTGAAGCACCTCGTCGAACGCTTTGGGGCTTTGGTTGAGGATTGCAGGACTACCTTTCGGGTAATGCATTGTTTCTCTTCTCAATTTGACTTAATTTTTTGTCCGAAAGCAAACTGAACTAACTAATCTTCATCTTCATCTTTTTATTTGTGTGTGTAGTTATTTTATTTTATTGTTTTTTTCAATGAAGTTGTTAGGAGTGAAAAGATGTGTGATGTGCTTGGTGTTTCCTTTCTTGTGTTCGACGCTGGAAAGTGATAATACTTTTACCTTAGAGATTAAGTAAGAAGTTGCTCTGAATCAACTGGTTCTTGGTCATTGTATGATACTTGATTTAGGGTCCATAGGTTTCGTCTGAGGATGATTCGAATAGCTTCTCTTGTTTTGGCTGGGCTATATGATAGAACAGAACCGCGAGGATTTGAGGACTTGATCTCTGTAATGACCCCACCTAGCCTCGGTTGTTCTTCCATATGATATGGTTGGTAGAATTCGCGGTTGTTTTTTTTGGATAGAATCCATGTCACTAAATTATGTTAGTTTCATCGTTTGATGGCAGTCCCACTGTAGGAGATTTCTGTAATTAGTAATGTAATCTTTGTTTCATTGACATCTGATTTCACAGGATAAAATTGATGGGTATCTAATGGATATTTGTTTAAGCAAACTTTCCGTTCCCTTTTTTTTAGAATAGGTTATTTTCATAGCCTTACAGCAACATTCTCTTTTGGTTACTTCTGACTATTGTATGAACTATGAAAGTGACCACTGATCCGAAGTGCTCTGGAATAGGATATATCAAGGTTATTGAAGTTACTCAGTTTTAAAGTAATAAAGAAAAGCAAGTGATGATTCTTTTTAAAAGAAATAGCCTCCCATTTTAGAACCATATGAATGCTGGATCACTGAATTTCAAATTGTACGCTACTATGCTATATTGACTGCAGGGGCCAGTTTTCTAGAATAAATTGTTGGTGTGGTGATAATTTTCTTTTCAAATCTTACATGAAGTTCTTTTCAGCAAGTATATAATAATAAAGAAATAAATACCTGTTAGTGGGCAAAACAAAACAAATGATTCGGAAGTTCCTAAGATATACTGCCTATGGAGAGCAGTTTTCCAGAATAACATTGTTGGTGCAAATATGATTTTCTTTCCAAACCCTATCTATATATAGGGTGTGTAACTAATGAGAGCATGAGATGTAGGCAGAATCAATCTTGACCATACTACTAAACATTAATAGTCAAGATTGTTTTACTTAAATCTAATATTGGTCATCTATTTATGATTTTATGGTCAAAATCAGTTCTCTCATAAGAGCATGTTCTCACCTGATATGCTCCTACGGTCCTATGCACACATAGTTCAATGGTCGATTTGTTGAAAGTCTAAGTACATAATAATAAAAACAAATTGGAGCTAGTTGGCAAGACAAAAGGTTCTGAAGTTCCTAAATGTATTACACATGTTGATTAGATAAGTAGATCACAGACCAAGAGAATAAAAGTGTTATGCTTGAAATAATGTTACTTAACTAGTTGCATGATGACAACAATTCTATTCACTATATTTGGTAATTTTTGTAAAATTACTTGAACTTTTTGTTTCTCGCCTGAGACCTTGGTCATCTCTGCATAAGACTGCATTGTTTGGCTTCAGGTGTTCATCACTTATAAATTTACTTCATTAGATTATTTTGCACGTTTGATTATCTGAATTCAAGCTTCCACTTCTCAATCTGATTGTTTTATATAATTTCACTTTTTAACTCATACTATTCATTATTAACATTGAACTTTGTGTTTTTCTTTAAGATAAAAAAAATCTCATGAAACTTTGCTATAATATACTTTGTTGATGCTTTGTATTCCACTTTCATCTGGAGAAAACATTATATCTATATTACCTGGTTAACGTATAAATGTGAATCATTTCATTTCATTTCAGGAAACTAACTTTAAGGAATGGAGGCAAGTGGTGACAGAAATTAACCGTTTCACGAAAGTTGACAAGGGCTTTAGTTTCAGGCCCATGCGTTATTGTGCCACATTTGATACTCATCGAGCTTCTCTTCCTTATGTGGCTCGTTTTCATGCAAAGAGAGTTTTGAAATTTCAAGATGCACTGTTGACAAGCTATCATCGAAATGAGGTTAATACTGATTCATGTTGCCAAGGTTGTTTTTAGATTTGGATTAATAAATTACTTTAGTACCTGAAAGGACTGAAGCTTTTGAATCTTTATATATTCTCTCACCTACAGGTCAAGTTTGCTGAGCTTACATTGGACATCTATAGAATGATACAATGTTTAGAATGGGAGCCTAGTGGAGTATTCTACCAAAAACATGCTGTTAAACCTAAGGAGAATGGTGACATAATTGATCATTCAGGAGCTTCCGGGATTATAGACATGAATCTTACTGCAGATATGACTGATCCAACTATACCTCCTAATCCTAGAAAGGCTACCCTGTACCGTCCATCTGTGACACATGTGATAGCAGTGAGTTTTCAAAGCCTATTGGAAAGTTTGTGTTACATACTTGCTTGTCTATTTACTAAAATCTATAGGCGGTTCTGAGAACTAGGCTTCTTCAATATCGAATAGTATTTGATGGCTATTTTATGGCTTCTCCTATCAGGACTGGGATATTCTTGGTTACCTTTGGTGTGCTTCATTGGTTCTTATGTATATTATAATATGCTTTCTTGTCTGTTCGTGCACACATACATGTGGTTGGGTTTGTTTTTTCCTTAGTGCTGTGTGATCTGATTCATGAGTTGATGCCAAAATGTTCACTTGTCAAAAGTGGCTGTTTACATCCTATTGATATGCAATCTTTCTCAGGCTGTTTAACACACAATTTGTTATTTCTTATATAAACTTCATGATGTTATGCAGGTTTTGGCTACAATTTGTGAGGAGCTTCCACCAGACTGTGTTGTGCTAGTATATCTTTCAGCCTCAGGTTTACATTTGCTGTCTTTTCAAGTATAGTCTCTCTCTCATGTCCTGTTATACTAGGTTAGTTACCTTAATGATCACTCATGCAGGGAAGGCTGGTCTTAATAATGTCTCTCAGGTGGAGAATTTTAGCAGTTCATCCAAATATTCAAGACACAAAGTCCTTTCGCAGACTTCCCAGGGACAGAATTCTGGACCTTCCGAAACTCAAAATAATGGCAAGAGAGAACTGAGCTATTATGACAATTATCTGTGGTTTGGTCCCAAGGGAAATAGTGGTTAGTCTATTCTCTGTCAAATTTCTGTTCAGATTGTTCTAGGAAATGTTACATACATGTTATATTTTCTTTTCATTTTATGGGTTAGTTTTAATTAAATGTTATATAAAAAACAATCATCTATGTTGTAGCTGCACTTACATGTGCTTTATTTGAATCACCAGGTTCAAATAATCTCTACCCTGGCGATCTTATCCCCTTCACTAGGAAACCTCTTTTCCTGATTATTGACAGTGATAACAGCCATGCATTCAAGGCAGGTTTGTCAAAACTCAGAACTTGCGTATAAGTTGCCTGTGAACTTTGTTAGGCGGAGCTGTTCAGGATATTCCTTGAATCTAATTTTACTTGTTAATGGCTTGGTGACATTTGTAATTAGTTTATTACTGTGTAGTCTGAGGGTTTGTTGTAACACTTTAAATTGAATTTTAACTCACTAACCTCCGAAAACCTTGCCTTGTTGAATTTCTTCCAACAATTTGAATATGAATATAGAACTTTCTCAGAGGACAGAGTTGGATGGGTGGAAAGAAAGAACCGTTGTCAACAATTCATTTTTACTTACAAAAAGAATGGCAAATACAGCATCTTTCTGGGTTATTATGATTTTGTGGTTAGTGTTTTTTTAGGTGTGTGGGGGTTAATATTTGCTTGTTGGCTTGTTCCATGTTAAACGTATATTGGAATTGATAGGAATTAGAAAATGCTGTTTTATTTAGGCTTGAGAATTGATTGACCCATTTTATTTACTTTGACAGGCCTTGATTGATTGTGTAAGTCATAAATTATTGCAGGTTTTACATGGGGCTGAAAGGGGTGAAACGGCTGCTCTATTTCTTTCACCTTTAAGACCGATTTTCAAAAATCTATCTGATGTAAATTCAAATAATGGAAGCCAATTTACCTTTTTTTTGACTGCTCCTTTGTCAGCATTTTGCCAAATGATTGGTCTCTCCCCCAACGAGGCTGATACAGTAAGCAATGCACCGATAATCTTTAACCTTTCTCAGATTAACTTTTAATTCTTGTTGGTCTAATTATGTGTTAACCTGTAGGATGTCTACAATGAAGCAGAGAACATAATCGCTAATGCTTTCACTGAGTGGGAAATAATTCTTTGCTCATCAACTACCATGGATTTAGTATGGGGGCAGGTTATAAGTGATCCATTTCTAAGGCGGCTTATTCTAAGGTATTTACTCTCTTGTTTTTAGCCAATGTAGTCTTTTTTCTTATTTATTTTAATTGGTGATTGTTTTGGAGAATCACCAAGTAGCTGTTTACTGCTATTTGGACTTCAAGCGCTATGAAATTGAAGTTATTGAATGGGCTTGCTGTATGACATGTTGGTATCATTTTATGTACAGATTCATATTCTGCCGATCCGTGATATCTTTTTTCTGCCCACCTGAGGAAAGTGAGCAGTACCTGCCACTTTGTTTACCCCATCTACCGTCTTCTGTTGCACCAACGTCTGAAGCCGTGCGTTCTGCTGTTGTGCAACTTGCCATGCACTTTGACGTTGCTGACTCCTTTCACTTTACTGAAACATAAGATTTTGGTACTGAAGTAACGAGTAAAATGTTAGGCTTACATGCAGGCTTTGGAAGCTAAGGATTCTCAGATCAAAGGAATACAAAACATTATATGAGTTGACCTTTCGGGCGACAGGACAAGAGTATTTATTGTGGGGCATGGGCTGTCTGGTGGAAAAGGAGATTGTTGCCTCTGCCTGTTGTGTTGCTTAATTTGACCCCACCTGCTTCATTGATCTATATGCTGTATTTGGTGGTTTGCTCTGTAATGTTAAGGTTAGGTCATGATGGGTGCATGGTGACTTTTCATGTGTTTGGTTGTGGCAAGATAATTTTGTTTTTGTAACGTGGCAAGATAGTTGTTAGTTTAAATATTTGTTCATACTTCATAGCTTTGAAAAGGGGAAAAAAATAAAGTCATTGTTAATTTTACCTTTTTTGAGCAGAATTGGACGGTATTGAATCAACATTGATTGAGGAGGATGTATTCTGGGAAGAACTAATTCCGTCAAAACCCAAAAGTAAATTACTTACCCTGTATATTCAATTTTAGAGTTTTATCATATTTATTTATAGAAACATTGCACAACATATCATGCGGTTATTATGATAATACAATCTAATAGACAACAAATAGCTACCTACTGTGAATACTAAATACTAGAAAGACTATCGTTAAAAGCTAAAGAGAAAGAGAAGATAAAGGTAAAAACTGATATTTTATAATACATAAAATGTTTATTTTTATAATTACTGTAAGATTATCACAAAAGTCAAATGGAGCGCCAAAAAACTCTTATTACTAAGCTGACTATGGCGAACTCTAAATAATACACACAATGCAGCTAATAGTTTCAATTTTGAATAACTTAAATTATTTTGTAATAATGTCTATCTTTATAGAGTACATTAATAAATCACATTATTTTTTTATCACATATTTTTCATTAAAAACAATCTTATTTGGACTGAGTAAAATCATACCAACTAATTAAGTTGGAACAATTTACATTTGCAATATTTATTAATTCTTAATTTACATTTACATTAATATTATATTCTTGAAATAATAATAGTTGGGATCACGTTCATTACTGTCCAGTGTTGCATGTCACCTTTTATATATAAAAAAAAAAAATGTCCAATTTAATGTTTATTGGCAAATTTTAATATTATATTATGTCAAACTATTTATATCCATCTTCAATTTATAAATATGGGTTAAATATTATTCTCTAAATACTAATATAAATTAGAAAAAAGTGCAGTTATATGTGTAAATTTTTCTTAAAAATATAAAAGTAAAATTTACAAAACCACACTAGTTAATCATTCAAAGACTTGCAAAGATATTCTTAGGACTTCATACAATAACTAAAAATAGACTCTATCAGTATTACCTGATGCGAGTGAATGAGTGATGACACATACTTTTCCACATATCATTGATCAGGTCAAAGGAGGCATTGAAACAAGTTATTCTAAACTTGCACTGAAAAACTTATATCAAGGTTGGTTTGCAAGCACACGAACACATGGGTGCATAAACCATTGATCACTCGGCCTCGGAAGCTATCTAATAGTACCTTACCTCCGTTCCTTATTATAAAAGAAGAAGTTAAGTATATTTTATACATCATAATTTATTTCTTATAAAAGGAACATAAATAATATATAAGACGAATTTTATTTATACAATAAAATTTTATTAAAAAATTTATAAGAGAAAGAGAAATGAGAAAAAAAAAATGAAAATGATGTGAAAGAAAGAGTTAAAAAATACCATGTGTGTAAAAATTGTTATACAAAAGGACCTTCTAAGAAAAACTTATAACATTAGTCATTGTATTCAGACACTTTAATCATACAAAAGGACCTTCTAAGTAATTCTAATAATTTGCTTAAGCAATGCAAGCAAACAAGAACTAAGACACTTCACTACATCAGGCAGTGAATGTGCTCTACTGCCTCTACAGTATACATTTGCATTTCCTGATACGAGTTTTGGGTTTTGCTGTTACTCCCAAAATAAAGAATTTGTAAGTTCTGCCAGAACCAATAATAGCTAGAACTTATCAAAAAAAACACCATTACTCTTTCTTTATTCGTTCCATTTTTTGTCAGCCAAGACACATAATACAAGTATTAGATAGAGGTAGAAGGGTATCTAACCCATACACAAGAAATAGAATTCCAGCGAAACTTTCATACAAAGAAAAACGTCATATAACCATTAAAAAAGAGAGAAAAAAAAACCGTTTAATTACTTGACACTTAACCATGACTAGGATCTAAATTTAATTAAATCCATCGCATACTATTCTCTTTCAATGCCATGTCCAGCGTGTGCTCACTCATATTTGCAAAGCACACCCTGAACCACCCTGTTGACAACAATGGCGAGAGAGATATTAAGTAATTCACTTAATGCAAAATGGCATCCCAAAGCTCCAATTCTCCTTCCCCTAGATGGATTCATTCAGCAAACAATCCTACATTCACTTTCAAGCACTCTATCCCAACACTTGTTAACCCTTCAATGATCATTTGAGACCTCTTCCTCAGCCTCTCTCTGTTGGTCTAAACGTAGTTCTCCGTGAACTTGTTATCAGACAATATAGAAGCCAAAAAGTGCTGTGTGTGAAACTTGGCATCCTTCTCCATCGTTGTGGTCTTATTGAATCACACAGTCACAGACGAACGGGGCCCACACACTCACACAACACAATGCTTTATTAAGTATTTACGGGTGTGTGGCATATGTTGGTATGAAATATTATATTTGAAGGGAAAAGAGATAACTTCGTCCATTCACTCCATTGTAATAGTGAAGTGCGAAATGAGTTAAAATTAAATATTATTTTATTACTTAAAATATTATATAATACTATTACTTAGGAATGTGGCAATTACACACATTCCATGCTCACTTGCCTTTGTCTCGGTTTCACTCATAAACCCAACCTTTTGGCGCCAACGCCACTCCTTTCTCCTCCACTCGCGATGTGTACCACGCGAACCTCAACATCGCCGCTCTCTAACGCGCCGGGAAAGTCGACGCCTTGCGCAAACTGTTCGACGAAATGCCCATAAAAGACGTCGTCACCTGGAACTTCATGCTCTCCGCCTACTGGCAAAACGGCCTTCTCCAACACTCCAAAGCACTCTTCCCCCTCCATGCCGCTCCACAACGTCGTTTCCTGGAACTCCATCATCGCCGCCTGCGTCCAAAACGACGACCTCCACGACGCGTTCCGCTACTTCGCCGCCGCGCCGGAGAATAACGCTGCGTCGTACACCGCCGTGATCTCGGGACTCGCGAGGTACGGGCGCATGGAGGACGCGCAGAGGCTCTTCGAAGCGATGCCGTGTCGTACACCGCGATGGTGGATGGGTACGCTAGGGTGGATGGAGGGATTGGGCGCTCAAGGGCGCTGTTCGAAGCGATGCCTCGAAGGAACGCGGTGTTGTGGGTTGTGATGATCAATGGTTTGGTGGAGAATGGGTTGTGCGAGGAAGCGTGGGAAGGGTTTGTGAGAATGCTGCAGAAGAATAATGTTGCGAGGACCGCTATGATTACTGGGTTTTGTAAAGAAGGGAAGATGGAAGACGCGAGGACTTTGTTTCAAGAGATTCGATGCAGAGATCGTGTTTCTTGGAATATAATCATAACGGGTACGCCGAGCTTTAAGATTTCAAGCTTTCAACCTCCACGCCAATATGTGTTAGTTAGCTTATAACTGAAAAGTGTTTGTGATTTTTTTTTTTTTTTTTTGTTGAGAGACGTGTTTTTAAAAAATGTTATAGAACTAGAGACTCTAGAGAAATAAGCTTGGTAGTTAGGCTTCTAGTTATTGTCTTTGGTGTTTGGTTCCTTGTATATGATTCTCCAAAGTCTGAATTGAAATTAAATGGCATTTTTTAGTTTGTGGGTATCCTTACATATGATCTAGACCTTCGGGATGGCAATGAAGATTGTGATTTATCAAATGGGCATTTTTGAAGATCCTTTGGGCCATTTCCCACCTATCAAAGTCCCAGCCTTCATTGTTTCATTCACAGGAAACCAGTGGTTTTAACTCATTAAAGGTCCGGAGAATAGTAACCATCAGCATGCTGCCATGATTGAGCAGATTAAATCTTGGTTAGCTAAAGATTGGCAATTTAATCTTTCCCATGTTTGGCGTGAATGTAATCATGTTGCTGATAGATTAGCAGCTAAGGGTCATGAGCTTCCCTTGGGTCTTCATATTTTTAACTCTCCTCCTCGGGACTTTCATAATGTGGAGTGATTTTGTAGGGATTCATTTCCCACGTTTTATTCTCTCTTAGGTTAGGGGCTTCTGCAACACCCCCCCCCCCCCCCCCCCCCCCCCCCCCCCC
>PYAF01000205.1:2799913-2818834 GCA_007407185.1 Glycine tomentella | reverse complement strand
TTTTTAGTTTTATTTTATATATAGTATTTCTATATTTCACATTCTAGATACTTGTAACAGAAAATTTCACACTAATTTCTCCTTTTCCATGCATAGGCGAGATATTTCTTTCAGCAACTGATTTCTGGAGTCAGCTATTGCCATTCAATGGTACCATATTCTTGTCCAATCTGAATCCAAATGGTTTATTTTTCAATGAGTGATTCAATTAAGTCATACTACTTTAACTAGCTGAATTGAAGGTGTAATTTTGTTGCAGGAAATTTGCCATAGAGATCTTAAGCTGGAAAACACACTTCTAGATGGAAGCTCAGCACCACGACTTAAAATCTGTGACTTTGGTTACTCAAAGGCAAGAACTTATTGCTACTACTTAATTTCATTTAACATAATGTTTCTTAATTACTCAACGGTGTTCCTATCTTTCTTCAGTCATCTGTTTTGCACTCCCAGCCAAAATCTACTGTAGGAACCCCTGCCTATATTGCACCAGAGGTTTTGTCAAGAAGAGAATATGATGGCAAGGTAACTTTATATCTAAATTTTCCCTTTCCAATCATGTAGCCATGGCTTCACTCATTTGGAGCTAATGTTTGGCCACTGATATGTTCTTATCCTTGAGAATGATTAGGTCGCGGATGTTTGGTCTTGTGGGGTGACCTTATATGTGATGTTGGTTGGAGCTTATCCTTTTGAAGACCCAGAAGACCCAAGAAACTTCAGAAAAACACTTCAGGTTAGTTGCACCAATAATAATACGAGTTCCCTTTTAGTTTTCCAAGTGTAATGTGACTAATTAATTATTAATCACACGATTAATTAGTTTATTTTTGGATAATTTTGACAGCGAATTCTTAGTGTCCACTATTCTATTCCAGACTATGTACGTATCAGTAAAGAGTGTAGGTACCTTTTGTCTCGAATATTTGTGGCCAACCCGGAAAAGGTACAAATTATTTATGTTTGTTGCATAACATAATAACATTTTTTTTTTATTATTATATGATGTTAACTTTGTGTTACATTATTTGAAGCAGAGAATTACCATACCGGAGATTAAAATGAACCCTTGGTTCCTAAAGAATTTGCCACTAGAATTTATGGAAGAGGGTGAAGGGGTGTTGCAAAATGATGATGTGAATGACGACTCATCTGAGACTCAAAGCATTGAAGAAATACTGTCCATAATTCAAGAGGCTAGGAAACCGGGTGAGGGTCCAAAAGTTGGTGAGCAATTTGTTGGGGGCAGCATGGACCTTGATGATATTGATGCGGATGCTGACATTGATGACATTGAGACAAGCGGTGATTTTGTCTGTGCATTGTGAATGGATATTGATGATGCTTGCAATCTTGCACTTTGCACACTATTTCTCCCTTAAAAGCAGTTTAAGATAAGATGTTCCTTAACGAGATAGATAGATAGATAGGGAAGAATCAAACAAAACCTCTCTACCATGGTTTTTGATTTTCCTTTGATTAGAAGTTCTTGTCTTGTTATCTGCCTATGTGGGAATAAGGGAATGTTACTGCCTTACTGGTTTCTTGGTTGGTTTAATGTTTAGCCAAAAAATCAAGCTAGACTGTATGCATAATTGCATATGTAATAATTAATAATATAGTAATTTGGGTTTATTTCTGTTGCACGATCCTTCCCTTCTCTCTCTATTATATAAATAAAATCATTTGCGATGTCTCGTTTTCATGTAATTATTATAAACGTTAAATGACAAATTCACATTTGAATAATAAGTGATCTATCATTGTCATTGTATCGGCATCATCTAAAAGCACTAGACAACTAATGTAATATCAGCGATGCTGATGCATTATGCTGTCATGCTCCTTAAAAATTAAAATACTAACCTTTTGTTGATTCTTTTTTTAAACCGAGGATATATGAATGTTCAAATTTAAACTTAACCTTTAAAAGACTTGGATGATTAGAATATGATACAATAACATATAATAATTATACTTTATTACTATTATTGGTGCACACTAATATATGATTTTTGTTTATCCTATTACCTGTTATCTACATCATGCTAATGTATTATATATTTTATTACTACTAATGTATTATCATTATTAATTGTTGCTGCAGCTATTATTATTGTAACTCCCAACACATTTCTTTTATATGCAAGTACTAACTAGGGATCAAACTCCTGACCATGTGCTTAATAAGCTAAATTATTTGTCAATCATATCACATTATATTGATACTTAAGTCAATGATAACAATTTAAACATTAATGGGTAGTTATCTATAAGTTCATATATTGGTACTTGTTACGATAATAACAATTTAAACATTAGGGCTTGGATTCTAAATTTTGAGTTCAAATAAAATATGAGCTATTTAGTTCGATGTGGTGAAGCATATGTATAATTGAGCTTAAAGTAATTGGATTTGATTGGATTGTTCACTACTTTATCCAATTTTGTTAAAAACAAAACTCAGAGAACTTTTCATGTTAAGAATTTTTGCAATATTAATATTTTCAGTCTCCTCCTTTCAAAAAAAAATCTGGATGAAAAATTTACTAAGAATTAAGATCAGTCAATTTTTTTAGGGATTAAAAGTGGAAATCGAATAAAAACGAGGGGAAATATAATTAAATCAATTGTATTTTTTCTTTTAAAAAAATACTCAATTGTATTTTAGGCTAACTAAAATATATTAAAAACCATGGGAACTACCAGTAAAAAAAAATCATATTATTTCGCAAATACTCTATATTGGAACGAACTTTAAGGAAATAAAAAAGAAGTTTGGATGGGCAGGTCCAGGGATATTTGGGTCAGGTGTTGAGGCAGAAAAGCCCAATCAATTACTGAACCACACGATTTGCCAAAACCCTACCAAAAGCCTAACGGCGTAACTGCCCGGCGAAGCAGAATCAGAACTCAGAAGCAATCCGCGACGACAACAATGGGTGGTGGCGGGAGAGGAGGCAGATCCCGCACTCAGAGAAAACACTTCCGTCAGAGCAGAGAGAACGTGTGGAAGCGTTCCAAATCGGATCCCGATCCCTCTTCAACTGAAAACAATCCCGCGTGGACTCCCTTCGCCACTGAGAACGCTGGTTTTGATTTCTACTACAAAGAGCAGGGAATAGTGGACCCGCAATACTGGGACCAATTCGTCGCACTTCTCAGAACTCCATTGCCCGCAACCTTCAGAATCAACTCTAGGTTAAACTAACAATCCCAACCTCTCCATTCTATTCTATAACTATTCTATTCTTCTCTTCTCTCATTCGCATGTCGTTTTGTTTCGCGATTGCAGTAGCCAGTTCTCCGACGACCTTCGTTCTCAATTGGAGAATGACTTCGTGCATTCTCTTCGCGACGAGGTATGTTACCTGCTACTGTTTTTTTTTTTTTTTTTGTATTTTTTTATGTTAGTGTTTATTTTTGGTTGTTAACTGAATTGTTGTTTGCAGGTTGTTGAAGGAGGTGAGACGGAGGCTATTCGGCCGTTGCTGTGGTACCCTGGGAACTTCGCTTGGCATTCAAATTTTTCTAGGATGCAGCTCAGGAAGAACCAAACGCTTGAGAGGTCAACAGAATTCATGAATATGCTACTCCCAAATAATGAATTGAAATACATGAAGATGCTACTTCCAAATAATGAATTGAAATGTTATGCCAATTGGTGCCTCTGATTATGTTAAATCTTGCATTGCAGGTTCCATGAATTCTTAAAGCTAGAAAATGAGATTGGAAATATCACAAGACAGGAAGCTGTCAGTATGGTGGGTCACTTCATATATTCTTTCAATCTTCATGATCATACAAAGTGATTTTCTTTTATTTTAGAATTTTGAAAATTTTGAATGCTTTAGTACCTGTAGGTTACTAATTGTTCTAACCTTTCGAGAATTCAACTAATGTCACTCTAATGGTTGTTTGAAACATAGGTTCCTCCCCTCTTCTTGGATGTGCATTCAGATCATTTTGTGCTCGATAGTAAGCAACTTCTAGTGTATAAAGTACTTTTTATTGTTTTACCAGTCCTTATTTTATATTGCTTAATTTGGAATTCAAACTTCAGCAATTCTTTCTATTTTATTTTTTCTTTCCTTTTTTCAGTGTGTGCTGCACCAGGTTCAAAAACTTTCCAATTGCTTGAGATTATACACCAATCATCTAAAGCAGGATCACTACCTGATGGAATGGTTTGTGCTGTTTTAATTACAAAAATGTTGATATGTTTCTTTGCCCTTTATTCCTTGTTGGTAGTTAGCAGCATTTTGATTTTCTTGACTAAAGAGTTATCTAATTTTGACCTGTAATGATTGGGCCAGCTACATATGCAACAGTTTTTGTTAATGTCTATTTTATAATTAGGTTATAGCAAATGATCTTGATGTCCAAAGATGTAATCTTCTCATCCACCAAACAAAAAGAATGTGCACAGCCAACCTAATTGTTACAAATCACGAAGCTCAGCACTTCCCAGGATGCCGTTTAAACAGGAATTATGAAAGGATGGAGTTAGATCACAATATTAGCCAACTGTTATTTGATCGTGTTCTGTGTGATGTCCCATGCAGTGGAGATGGTACCCTTCGTAAGGCACCTGATCTCTGGAGGAAATGGTAGTTTTTATTCCTTTATCTAGCTCCACTTTTCATTTTTCTTTTCTTTTCAATCTCCAAATTATTTTAATACTTATTTTACCTTTTTGCAGGAACACAGGGATGGGACATGGCCTTCACAGCCTACAAGTTTTAATTGCTATGCGAGGTGCTTTTTGATTGCTTTCTGTTTATAATTTAGGTCCTGCCAACATTAGTCTTGTGTTCTGTTTCCTTGTATGGTGCCATCATCACAGTCTTTTTTTTTCAGCTAAAAAATTAGTAATAGCCACAGGGTTTGTCTCACATTGACCTTTTGTTCAAGACATTTACTTTAGGCAATATAGCATTTCACTAATCACTAGAAATCCTTGCTGAAGTCGGTGGTCTGTCCTTGCCTTGGATCAAGGATAACCTCCCCTCAACCCGAATTTTTTTGTAGCCATTGAAAAAGAAGATTGATTGTATTATGACTTAAGTCTATGATATGCTTGTTAGAGTTTTGTTAACTAGCAGATGATTATAAATTGAACTCAACTAGACTTGTCTAGCATGGACAATTAGGTTTAGTTACAAGATGTTCATGGTGACTTGGCTGCTCTATACTGTGTGCACTGACAGATCCAGGAGTGTATCGGGGGGGTGTCGAATTTTTTTCTTATTTTTTTTCTTATATATACATAAAGGATCCTGTGGGAGGGGGGGCTGCTTGCCCCCTCTTGGATCCTTCTTTGACTGTGTGTGTTTTTTTTTTTTTTTAAATTGACAAGGATCATTAAGTGAAACTATTTGTTCTTCCAGATTAAGTTTGCTTTGTAATTTATTGTTCTGTGCTTCTCTCCGATTCTTTGAAAGATAACACACTTGCATTATGTTGAGCCTGAAGGACCAGACCAGTAATTTTTCAAGAATTTAGAAACACAAAACAGTGATTGTATTTCAGAAAAAATATGGTTTTAAACTTTTAATGACCAGATTTGCTGTCAGGCACTCAGCACACAAGGGTTTTCCCTTCAAGAAGTATTCTCCTTTGATACACAGCGAGCAACAAAACTACACTCTGAATAATCCACCCCCACTTCTAGAACACATAAAACAAAGAATAATAACTGTCCAACCCACAAATTAAATAACTGCCAAATAAACCGCACAAATAACTTCCACGTAACCCACACATAACAGTTCAGCACAGAAATAGTGAGAATTACTGCTAAAACCTATTTCTTATTTCTCCTGACATATTCTTACAAAGGCTTAAGACCTTGCATCATTCATCAATTTCTTTTATGTGATTATTGACTGAAATTTATTTGAAACCACGAAACTGTGTCTTACTCCTTATTTAATTAGCCTCCCACATGATTTTGTAATTTCCAATTAATTTAAACCAATAATAATGTGTAAGAATGAAAGTGTTACTACCACTCCTCATTTCTCAATGTATCATTATTGTGCTCATTATGTGTCTTCTGAAGATGACAGACATTCTTACACCAAGGAATAGTTTCATATTATGTACCTTAAATTGATTTTCTCTTTTGCTCATTCTAAAACTTTAATAAACAGATATACTGCGGTTAAAAAACTACTGATGTTTTTTGTCTTTAGCTAATTAATAAGTAGAAATGAACTAGGGCGTATGATATTTATCTAAGATGATTTTGTCAATATTTACTGAATATTTCTATTCTCAGGTTTATCTCTACTTAAAATTGGTGGAAGAATGGTGTATTCAACATGCTCAATGAATCCTATTGAGAATGAAGCTGTGGTTGCTGAGGTAATCTTAACTTGAAAGCTCTATACTTTGTTGCAGACGTACTTTTTTTGAGATTTCCCCTTAAAAGTGCTTTGATATATTAATATTGAGAAGGAAAAATGGGTAAAGGCTTCCAAATTCTATTTGCTTCTACAACAGCAGGATATGACCTAGGCAGTTTTGTTCCACCTTTTCTTTTTGTTTCTTTTCCTCTCTACTCCAAAAATAAATGAATGCTTTTTCTCCCATGTTACTTGAATTATTTATCTGAATCTCACTCCCGACATTTTTAAAAAATATTTTTGGTGGTAATTTATGACTAATAATCTGTGAATTAAGTTTACGAGTATTTATTTACCACTGATGTTTTTGCTAGAAGCCAGTGCAGGATTTGGTGCTTTTTTCAAAAGTGATTATTTCTAGATTTTAGCTTATGGAAAAAGTAACTTTTTTAGTCAATTTTTTAACTAAAAAGCATTTTTCTTTTAAAAAAAGTCAAATGAGAATGTAAAGAAAAGCGCTGCTCAATTCTTTTTTTCTTTATGCCCTCTTTTATGTCATGTTGCAGGTTTTGCGAAGGTGTGGAGGGTCTGTCAAACTTGTTGATGTCTCTAGTGAGCTTCCACAACTTATTCGTCAGCCAGGTCTCAAGAGATGGAAGGTTTGTGTTTGCTGTGTTCAACTTACCATTTATTTGTTAAGAAATCAGAATTTTGAAGAAAATATATGTAATATTAATGAACAAATATGTTCCCTACCTATACATCCCAAAGTTTTAGTGTGTATCTCATGTTTGAGGATTATCTTGGAGACAATTCCCTCTTACATTATGTGATTTGACAATGTTAAGGGTGGTTGGCTTTCTTATTTTCCTCTGTTCTTTCCTCTGGATGATATTCAGTGTTCCAATGTAGTGTACTTTCCTTATGGTAGTTGTGGGTAAAAGAAATTTGGTGCAGGTCAGGCTGAAAATGTTTGTTTCATCAGTTGTGTTATTCCTTGCTATTTGAATTTTGATGGACTTGAAATGCTGTTTTGCTGATTTGTTTTTTTTTTTTTTGGGGGGGGAATGTGACTGGTAGTGAATTCTTTCTAATCAAATTTTTGCTATTTGATATGTTGGATGTCCGTCAAGTTATACCAACATTCATGTCCATGGTATAGAATCAAGTTTTAAACTTTCTAAACAGAAAATTCTTAAGTTTATCCAACTTGACCATGCATTCTTATAGAAGCTGTTGGTTCTGCTTTGGATTTTGTTTGTGGCTTCAAATGTGGAAGGGGTTAACTTTGTTTTGTAGCTGCATGCATTTAATTTTTTTTTTATAAGTGTTTGATTTTGGAGATGCAGGTATATGACAAGGGCACTTGGTTGGTCTCTTATAAAGATGTTCCTAAGTATCGTAGAAGTGTAATTCTTTCCAGTATGTTTCCTTCTGGCAGAGGCCATCATGATCTTGTTGATAGTAGTTGTAGTGTTGACCCAGAGGGTGTTACTAATGGTATTAACAGTAATGCTGGAGATGGTGTTCAAGCAGTAGAGAATCCTGTGGTGTCCGAGTCTGCTGCGGAAGTTTGTGATTTCCCTCTAGAGCATTGTATGAGGATACTGCCTCATGATCAGAACACTGGAGCCTTCTTCATTGCTGTACTGCAAAAAGTTTCTCCTCTGCCAGGTAGTTTTCTTTTGACTACATTTGTTTCTCTCTCTCTGATTCTGTTAACAGATAATAAGGAAATTTTGGAGAACTTGGGAAAATAATTCCAAGTTTCCATTTCTGCCTTTTTTATGTTCATTTTGTCACAGACCTTTCTTTGCTTGCCATAATAGGTTTTCTATTTATTTTTCTTTATTGCAGCAATTACAGAACAAACCAAAAAAAAGATTGATGAGCAATATGTAGAACCAGCAAACCAGAGTGTTAATGATGCACTAGTACCACAGATTACTTCACCAGAAAGTGCACATGAAGAAGTCTTGAATGCAGTGTCAGAGGAAAATGTAGATGACAATGAACCCAATACCGAAGATTTGGAAGTTGGCCCTGTTACATGTGAAGAACAGAATTCCAAGGAAACTCGAGAGCCTGATAATGTACAAAACACAGTGAAGAGGGTTCCAGGCAAAAGAAAGCTACAAATTCAAGGCAAATGGAGGGGTGTTGACCCTGTTGTTTTTTTCAAAGACGAAACAATTATTAATAGTATAAAGGATTTCTATGGAATTGATGAGCGTTTTCCATTCAATGGTCACCTTGTTACAAGAAACAGTGATACAAATCATGTGAAAAGAATTTATTATATCTCCAAGTCAGTCAAGGATGTTCTTGAGTTGAACTTCAAAGTTGGGCAGCAACTTAAAATAACATCAATTGGCACGAAGATGTTTGTAAGTATAATTTATCCTCAATTTAAGAGATATTGTTTTTGTTAGTATTATATTTTATGTGATTGATTTATTTATCCTCCATGATACTAATTGTAAAATAATTTATGTTTATGTTAATAATTTCTTCATTAGAAGCGCTCCGAAAAAACATAGGTAGTTAGATAATCATACAGTCGTAGGAGATTGATCTAGGCAAGGGAATCAGATTTAGTTAGAATTTGATTAGTAAAAGTGAAGTGTATAATTTGTTTGACATTTTGATGTTAAAGAAGTCAGTAGACTATACTATTGTTTATGGCTACTATTAGAGTTAGAGAATTTAGTAATTCTGAGTCGTTTCATAAATTGTTTCAGTACCTAGGCATTTATTTCTATTTTTGTTTTGTTGACAGTTTTTAAATTCATGTTGATTTTAATAGGATATGGATTACAGTCATTTGCTCATTTAACTATGACATATGATGGTCAGGATTAATTATGTAATATAATAAATAAATAATTCGTGTATGACTGTTTTACATACCAAATTTCTTTTTGAAATATTCTAGGATATTACAAGTGACATGCATTCTGCTAGTTATTGGCACAATTTACACCGCTTAGTAATATTTATTGGTCAGTCCTTGACTGCCTGTGATAAATGAGCTTTGATTAATTCTTATGACTGAGTGAAATATACTTTCATCTTACAGGAAAGACAAACAGCGCGAGAAGGTAGCTCTGCACCATGTGCTTTCCGGATATCATCTGAAGGATTGCCCCTTATTCTCCCATACATAACCAAACAGATTCTGCATGCATCTCCCGCAGACTTCAAGCATCTTCTGAAGAACAAAGAAGTAAAATTTGAAGATTTTACTGATGCCGAGTTTGGTCAAAAGGCAGCAAACCTATTGCCAGGCTGTTGTGTGGTAATTCTGTGTATAGGTATGTATCACTGTCACCACGCCATTGAGAAGTTTAATACCCATTGGCATCAACATATTTGTTTATAGGACCTTCTTTTTCTGCAGGGAAAACAGTTGCTGCAGAGTCTCTCCAAGTGGATGAGTCAACCATAGCCATTGGATGCTGGAAGGGTAGGGCGAGATTGTCAGTGATGGTTACTGCAATGGACTGCCAAGAACTACTTGAAAGGCTTTTAATACGTTTTGACACTGAAAAGGGCTCGTCTGGGCATTTGGACAATTCCTCTAATGATGTGGAAGAAGTACAGCCTGTGCAAGAGTTGAACAGGAAAAATGATGATGAATTGATGATGATGTGAAAGCTACTGAGTTAAAAGTGACTACTTAACAGATATTCTTTACTCTGTTGTAAGTTGTAACAGATATTTGTGTTATTTGTCATTTATAGAAATGGTGATTTTGTCCTTCACCTATGAAACGATAGTGAAAAAATTGCTTGTTTTTGTTAACCCCGTCATTATTTTTATAGACAGACGCTGGTCCATATTTATAGTTTTGGTTTCTTAAATTGCTTCTGAGAAACTCTGTTGCTGTATTGTTTAGACTTTAGAGGTTCAACATGAGAAAATTTTATAAAGTCGTTCCTCGCTCATCCAGGTTATTATTGACATGTAGCTGGTAGATTTTAGTCGAACTCAGATGCCGTTTATTTTACTACGGGAATAAACTCTACAATTATAAGCGTGTTTGGATTATCGGTGCGAACGTATGTTGGGACCAACCTCCTTTTTTAGAGCATATTTAGTGATAGATCTTAAGCAAAGATCTTGAGCTCAAGATCTGATCTTTACAAGATCTTCCAATAAAGGAAGCGGAGCGATCTCCAACATGGAGAATGAGTTCTTGTACAAGATCTCTCAAGATTTGCATATTGTTCAAAAAAAATAAATTTTATCTCTCTTTCTCTCTCCCTAAGATTTCAAAATGAGATTTATCATTAAAGAAAAAAATTAAAGAGATCTTTAATCCTATGTAGTATTATAAGGTCTACTAAAAAGTAGTCTAAGATCTCAATTTAAGATCTACCACTAAAGATGCTCTTAGGAAACAATAATATCCTTACTTTTGTGGGGAAATGGTCTCAGGTTTCATGCTGTGCCAATTTAACCGAAGAAACAAACATGCATTATATCTAGGTAGCGTCGTAGCTACAATGTGTTTTGTTTTTAGTTTGAGATGCTTTAGAGTGTCCATTACGGTAGTTAACAACTCTAGTGCAATGTTTGACGTACTTTTCCGTTGGACATATTGGCTCTGACAGGTCTAGACATACTAGGTTGCTGGTAGTTGAATCAATACGTATTGGCGTGATACATTCAAATTCAATGCATGTTTGTTACTGCATCTAATACATCGGTCAGTGGCTCCAATCACGTCAAATATCAAAATAAACGTAGAAGCTATATAGATGTGGATTGAAGTGGACGTGATGGGAAAACAAACATGCTATTCAAATTGAGAAATTAAGGGTGTGTTTGATTGTAAAGAAAGAAAAGAATAAAATGAAAGAGAAAATGAGAGAAATAGATAAGAAATGGGATAAAAGGGGTAGAAATAGAAGTGATTTGATTGAAGAGAAATAGAATTAAATAAAAGGAAAATATTTGAATTAAAGTGATTTGGTAGATAAAATTAATATTAAATAAAATATATTATTATTATGTGGCAGGAGAATGTTTGTTTGTTTAACATATTAAATACAGTCCAACAAGTTTATGATATATGATGTCATCTCAAATTTGCTTTGTTGAAGAAATATTTTTCTACGGATCCTACTAGTTCTTTTGAAAATTTTTCAATTATTCATTATAATCAAACCACCACCATCCTTGTATTTCTCCCCACTTTCGAGCATTTCCTTGGTCTTCTCACACATTTAATCACAACCAAACCACTCCTAAGTATGTTTGGTAGAGAGAAAAGGAAATAGAGGCAGAACTAGGTCGAAAAGAAGAAAAGACAAAAATATATATATATATATATATATATATATATAGTAAAAATAGAGTAGGAAAGAAGATAAAAAAAAGAAAAATAAAAGAGGTGGTTTGGTTGGCGGGAAGGAAATAATTGATTAGGTGTTGGGGAGAGGGTGATTGATTAAGTGTGTATTTGGATGGATGTTATTGAAATTGATTTTGAATGAAATTGATTTGATTAAAATTGATTTTGAAGTAATGTGATTTATGTTTGGATGTTTTATTATAAAGTCAAATTAAGAGTAAAATTCAATACAAAATTTTGGATCCAACGCAAAAATTACTTGCTTCAACCCAAAATTAATTTTGCACTAAAATCAATTTTGAATTATTCTCCAACATGAAACAAACATATAAAAAAAGTATTCAAAATCAATTCTAGACTCAAAATCTATTTTTCAACTCTAACCAAACTCGCACTAAGTGGGTGTGAGTGTAATTGATTTGATTAGGTGTGGAGAGGAGGTGTAAAGTCAATACTCAGTTATGTTGCTGATAATTATAATCAAAACTCTGTTTCAATAAACAACATAATCTTTTTTAAATATAATTGACTATTTCTTGCCACAACATTTTTTTTTGTCTATTTTTGCATTTTTTTGTGAAGGTCCACACCTTTTTATTTCTTCACTCCTTCATTTCCATAAAACCAAATGAGTCATGCTTTCCAATATCCTTTCTTTTCTCACTTTTCCTTTCCTTTCTCCTTATCTTCAACACTACCAAACAAGTCATAAAAGTAAAATTCACTTTTAGATTTGTCTTTAATCTATGTAAAATGGATGGAATTTTTATTTTAATCTTTTAAAAAAATGTTGTTTTCCATTTTCATAAATTTAATTTTTCAAATGTTTTAATAAAATTATATTATCATTTAAATATAAATTGTGATGTATAACAAAATGTTAATTTTTATAATAATTATTTTAAAAATCATATAAAATATTTTGAATTTATTGACTATAAATTTGTACATTGATGATGTATGAAAATTCTCAAAATAGTCTCTTATTATTTAGCAATAAAGTGATAACTTTTCAAACACTTAAAATGGCATGTGATATGACATATTTAGTTACATGTCATTATTAATAAAAAGTTATAAAAATATTTTAAAACTTCTAAAATTTACAACTTAAAGAATAATATCAAAATTTATCATATTTACCTAAATTAACAAATATAATTTAAATTTAAATTTAATGATAATATATTGACATTGTCAAATAATTTTACACTTTTATTAATCATAAATTACTATTGATATAACTTTTAAAATAGTTAATATCAAAATTAACAAATTTATAATATATAATAAATTATGATTAAATAACGATTAAAAGTGTTTATGCTAATATCCATATCTTAAGATTGTTAATTTAACAATTAGCACTTTATTAAGCCATTGCCTTTGTCTTAATCCTCTTAACAAGTTCTACTATTGATGACGTTGGTTCTGGATTTATGAAGAAACCTCGTACGTAAGATTGCAGGGGCTTACCAGATGACCCCATTGGAAAAATATAGCAATGTTCAAACTATAAGCACGAATGATGATATTTTCACATTCGATAAGTTCCAAGTCCACCCAATTCACCTAAAAAATGTATATTGAACCAAGCAATTGTTCAAAGAAAAAAAGAAAAAAGAAGCAATTTGTATCTACCTTTATTTTTAGTGTTTAACTCGGCAACCAAATCAAATTAAATTTAATTGTACAAAAAGCAATGCGCCAAACCTTTAAAATTTGGTAATAAGAACACAACCATGAAATACACTAAATAGAAACAAATTATAAATAAAGTCAAGATGATTGACAGCACATATTCCTCTTAGCAGGGATTTCCTGTGCAGGGCCTGGAACGATAATCTTCTGGCCAGACAAAGATGCTAAGTTCCCATTTCCCTGATTTTCATCAGCAGTTAGGTTCTTCTTATTGACAATGTTGTATATTTCAGTCAAGACAGTTATGAAGGCTGTTTCAACATTAGTTGCTTCTAGTGCTGAGGTCTCTAAGAAAAACAACCCTTCTTTCTCAGCAAATTCTTTTGCATCCTCAGTGGGTACGTCACGCTGGTTCTCAAGATCACATTTGTTTCCTGTAAGAATGATGACTATGTTCTTGTCAGCATGGTTGCGCAGTTCTTCTAACCAACGTGGTATGTGATCAAAGGTTTGGCGTTTAGTGATGTCATAAACCAACATTGCCCCCACAGCACCCCTGTAGTATGCACTCGTAACTGCTCTGTATCTGTATCATAAACCATTGAAAATGAAATATTAGGTTAAACTGAAATTTGGCATTTAATGTACTTGTAAGTTGTAAGTCAATCATTCGAAACCACCAACAAGTGAGTAATAATCGTAATTAATCATGTGAAGAAGCACTAACTAGATATAAATTGCATGCAAGAAAAAATAGTTCTATTCTACACTGTTGATTATTAACCAGTGAGAAAAAGGAAAGCATTTCCAAACTAATTATGTTAGCAAGTACAATTTAACTAAATGATGCCCCGTGCTAAAGCTACTTGATCAAAATTGACAAGTTCTAAAATATTATTAAAGTTTTTGAAGGATCAACAGCAACAATAATAATAAAAGCTGTTCAAAATACTAATAATAATAATAATAATAATAATAATAATAATAATAATAATAATAATAATAATAATAAAGTCTCTGAAAGATTGAGATGATAAATTGTGAAAATAAGGCCGATAAAAAAAAATAAAAGATAGATGGTGAAAATAATATTTTGAGATACCCAAAGCACTCTTCAAGTATGAACCATTTGCATAGATTGCCCATGCAGCCAATTTCATGGATAGTCCGTCGCAGCTTGTTCTGACTTCTGTCTGCATGCTCTAAATCTCAAGATAGACAACGGTTTTGAACTGAGGCTTGTTGTACTTCATATTGGAAAATCAGTTATTTTAAAATCTCAATAAATGGAGAATGGTGACTGCGAGTTGAAAATGGGAAACTTAATGAGATTCTAAGTCTTCCTTACAAATTAACGCAACTAATTTCTCTATACTCTGTAAAACGCCACATCATATCACATTAAACAACTTATGCAATAATTCATGCATTACCATCTGTGGGAATCCCATCCCAAAATAATACCAAAATTTACACATGCATGTGATGTTCCTAATTCTGTTTTCATTTTCCCTTTGTTTACAAATTTATTATTTGTCATATAGCTTGAGAATGTAGAGTATTATATGTCGAGCAAGAAAAACCAAAGGCAGAGATGCATCAGCTTGAAAGTCAACAACTTAGTATAACAATTTATCAAAAGGCATTAAATATCAATTCCTTGACATAAGTTTATCATAAAAGATTAGACAATAGCAGCCACAATCGACCAAAAAAGAAAAGACAATGAGCTTGGAATTTTAATAATAACTACATCATTCACAAAAAAAAAAGGCAGCAACACAATGGCATTGTGGCCAGAAATTCGTTCCACTGCAGTTTTTTTACTAACAAAATACCATTGAGAACTTCAAAAAACTGAGTGGGGGAATTAACAGCATCCCGGCAATTTCGGTAACTGAGAATCTGAGACCACAGTCACAACTCAAAGTCATCTGTACAAATAACTAATTCTAATTCAAAACCAGAAAATGGTCCTCAATCATTACTGTAGCCACAAGGTCAAGATTTTTCCGGTCTTAATTTGCAGCTGCAATTGCAGCCATATTAACAATATTTGTCAACAATTTTGCACAATATCCAGGATTGTGACAAAACTGGAGGCACCACAATTTAAAGCCTTATTCAAGGTTTTACAAAGTTATTTGCAATCACAACTACAGTCCCAAAATCAAGGTTTTTGATCTTTACTACTACAATTGTGGCCATATAAGCCAGATTTGTTAACAATATTTCGCAATGTAAAATATTACAACGAAACTGCATGTAAACTACAAAACGGCTTGCTGTATCTTTTCCACTCTAGCAATACTAAATGGTACGAAAATTTGTAGAAAGAAAAAAAATATATTTTACGAAACAGATGTTTTAATATAATTGGCTCAATTGTAAAATAAATAAATATTTTTTTTTTCAAAATTAACGAAAATCACGGTGATCAGCAACATATAGTGTTCGTGGAACACGAATTGGTAGCAATAAGAAACTTCCTTTCCACTTAATGAATATTATTGGATCGAATTTTCCTTGTTTCGTGGTAAAGTCCCGGGACTCATCCTTGTCCATGTTCTATAATCTATACCGTCTATTTTTCCTTTACGTGCTTCAGTCACACATACCAATTACCAATACACAACGTGATGATCACAATAGATCAGCTCAGTAACCTTAGTTAAAACACATATCCACGCGATCCTCCGCCGCGACGGTCAGATCACGCGCGAAAGGACGTCGGTGACGCAAATTCTAACCGAAACTAACAATATTAAGAAACTATGGAAAATGATAAAAGTTAGTTGGAAAAGAAGTTATAGAGTACCGTTCTTGGCCGGCAGTGTCCCAGATCTGAGCCTTAACGGTCTTGTGATCGATAACCAAAGTCCTCGTCTGAAATTCAACACCGATGGTGGACTTTGAGTCCAAGCTGAACTCGTTCCTCGCAAACCGAGCTAGTATCTGCGACTTCCCCACCGCCGAGTCCCCTATCAGCACCACCTTGAACACGTAGTCTATCCTCTGGTTCGCGTCCCCATACCCTCCTCCTGCACCCGCACCTGCCATTTCCCACTACACTTTTTCTGTTCACAGTCACAATAATATATCTTCAACTCACTTACTTGCACATACACATATATATAGTGTCTCTCGGTCTCTCCTTTGATGTTTCTTTCGCTTTAAGGTTAAAACTTAAAACCAATTAAATGCCACACTCTGTTTTTTTTTTTTTTTTTTTTTGTTATTGCCTTTTTTGTTAAAGGAACACTTAGTTGTTTATTTATTTATTATTTTGATTGTATATCTCTCTCTTAACACTTAAGTGACAGAGTGAAAGAGATTGATTACTGATTTCTTAAAAAATTGAATTTTTATGAAAATTATGTTTGGGAATTTACTCACCTTTAGTGTCTCTTCCTCATTTTCAACAAAAATTAATTTCTGTTTTTAACTGTGAATATTAAGATTGAAAGAAAAAAAACTCTAATGGTACACTACGTGTATGATTATTGGATAGGAGGGGTGGGACACGTGTCACGTGACACGTGCACGAATGAGGTGGGAAGGAAGAAGCGCGTCTCCCCACCAATGAATGAGAAGTGGCAGGTTTGCGTAAAGAGTTGTTGGGTGTTTGAACACAGAAAAACTGATTGCAGTGTTTGATCATTGATGATTAATGAAATATGAGAGGAAGAACGGTTGCGGACAGCTCTTTGGTTTTTAACTTTCGAGCGATCGCAGCGTCTACGCGTTGCGGATTTCTCGGGTGAGTTGTCTGATTAGTACTGTTGACACAAATACAGATATTTCGCGTCATGGCCAGACATTAATGATGCAAATAACTATTTAAAATATTCGCAACATTATTTTTTTTTGGATCAACTAATTTTATTTTTAAATTAATATTATTACCGACATTAGTTAAGATAATCACCTCTGCCTCTTAACTGAGAGTGATGTAGGGTGTGAATCATAATCTTAAATTTGAATATGAAATTATTCAAGTTTAAGAAAAAATACTCACATTTTATCACCAATGAATATTTCATATCAATACAAAATACTGTTAAACTTAATATTTTATTAAGATATAATTTCTGAGAGGAACATAAGGCTTGAGGAGAAATAAAACTAGAAACAGTTAGGTTAAATCAACAAAAAGTCTACATTTAATTTGTCCTCAAACTCTATAGTTGAATTCTTACATTTTATCAATTAGATTTGAGTTATATTTAGTAAAACTATAATTTAAAAAGTTAGCTATACTTGAAAGTCAGCTGATTAAAAATTAAAAAACTAACTTATTAAATAATAAATATTTATTAAAACTAGTTGTTGAAATAATTGAAAAATATTACATGATAGAAAATAATAAAATTATGATTTATTTAAAAATGATAACTAAAAAAAAAACTAGTTAAATTGCTAACTGAAGCTGAAAGCTAGCTAAAATTCAGCCAATGAATTGTTAATTTTTCAACTTCTAGTTAGCTTGATGTTTGGCAAAACTCATTTAATAGTTAGCTGGAAGTTAAAAAATATAGTTTATTAAATAAAAATTACTTAGTAAAATTAATTGTTAAAATAGTTAAAAAGTATAAAAAAAATCATGATTTATTTTTAAAAAATTATTGGAAAATTTAATAAATATATTTAGGATAAAAATGAAAGAAAATATAAAAATTTATGAGCTATAAACTAACATTTAAAAAAAAAAGTTACTTCAAATAACATTTCAAAAAATGTTAAAAACTACTAATAAATTATTAAAATATACTTATTTACCGAATAATCAAACAAGTTTTTCAATCAGTAAAAATAATTAATGACTAACCGAAATATCTTATTAAACATAGTCTAAGTTCGATAGAATTTCAAATTATTTGATTTTTTAAACTTAAACTGGCCAATTATTAAATTAGACTAAAATAATTTACATTTAACTTGTGCTAAAAAATTGTATATGAAGTCCTACATTTTATTGGGCGAGATTAAAGCTAAATTGATCCTAAATTCGATATGAGTCATAGTCTACAATAAGTTAGACTAGAAAGTTTATATTAAATTTAGGTTTCTAAAATAAGTTCCTAGCTATATTCACATTTTTGTGAATTAAATTCAAATGGGTTAAAGTTCATGTTCAAAAATTTAAATTAAAATTATACATTTCTTTAAGTGGGTTTAGATCGATCTAGATAAATACTTAATATGTGTTGTTGCAAGTTATAATAATTCAAAATTCAATTTGATTTTATGAAGTAGGACAAAAACCTTATTTGTACAAAATTTTGGTTAGCAAACTAAATTGAACTAAATGATAAAGATGGATATATTTCATGTTTTTTATTATTATTAATTATTTGTGTCAATTATGGATTTTTTTCTTAATGTGTATGAATGAAAGACATATATTAAACAATTTACAAGACTTTCTAGATTCACTTGGTTATTTACAGATGATTAAGACAAGTAAATTAAAATAAAATAACAAAATTAAAGAATTTTAAAAATCAAGTTAACTAAATTATCTTTCAAATATAAAAGTTAGAATTAATTAGATCCAAATCCCCCGCTAAA
>PYAF01000205.1:2760103-2799813 GCA_007407185.1 Glycine tomentella | reverse complement strand
TACGGAGGAGAGATCCCTGACGAGGGAGAGATGGAAGGAGACATTGACATGTCCGCCGCCGACGATGACGCCGCCGTCAAGGAGCTCGACGAGATGAAGCGCCGATTGAAGGAAATGGAAGAGGAAGCCGCAGCGCTTCGCGAGATGCAAGCCAAGGTCGAGAAGGAGATTGGCAGCGTTCAAGGTTTTTCATTATCCTGATTTTAATTCGTCAACTTTATCTTATACTCTTTCGATCAATCGCTATTCAGAAGCTTAATCATATTTTATGACAACTGATAAAACCTAAGCTCACTAGGTCTCGAATAACAGCCACTTTAAACTCATCTTTTGTGATTATTGATAAAACCTAAAACACGCCAGAGCTTGAATAAAAATCTCTTAAACTCATGTTTCTGCGGGAAATTGTGGACAATAGCAGTTCTCCTGCTATGTGCTATACTGCTGTAGCATTTTTGGGTTTGGCCCGCATATCACTATTTGAAATTGATAATTATGATTAGTTCTTAGTTTCTAATCAAGGCACTTTATTTGAAATATTTTTTTATATTTACATTCCTTGACTATGGTTAAAATCTTGGCAAAACATGATATAAAATAAAATGTCTTTTGCTGAGGTATGCTTTTGTGAAGTCTATTGATTTTACCAAATCACGCGGCTACTATCTAAATAGAGTTGCACTATTATTATTTTTCAACTTCTAGATTGAATCTGTTTTGCAGATCCTGCTAATTCAGCTGCTTCTCAGGCAAACAAGGAGGATGCAGATTCTCGGTCTGTTTTTGTTGGCAATGTATGAATCATCCTATCCTGTTTTTTTTTTTTTTTTTTTTTTTTTTTTTTTTTTTTTTTTTTTTTTTTTTTTTTTTTTTTTTTTTTTTTTTTTTTTTCATCATTAGTTTTTCAATTTGAATCATGATTTGGTTATTATGAACTATATTTAGTATTTATTTAGAAGTCTTATTTAGCCTATATTGCGTGAATGTGAATCGAAACAGACCTTCTGGTTTGATTGGTTGAGCCAATAAACTGATCTGCCAAATAGTTTTGTTCAATTGTTTAACCGATAACTTACAAATTGGCTATTAAACCACCTAGTTGAGTATGAATTGGTCTGAAATTTATTGCCCTTGTTTATCACCAGGGATAACAGACTGGTCCCAAGTTAGGTTATCTATTCAATTAATATCTCAATCATCTGTTAATTTTGCCTGGTTTTGAAGCATTCTGTAATTCTATTAGTTGTGTCAATAGAAACTTTAGTTGAATGGGTCTTGAACTGAATTCTAGATGCTTCTTTTCATTGTATTATTTTACTATGATATATTTGATACTGCTTTTTGTTTTGTTTTGGAATGAATACTGTTAAACTTCGGAGACAAGGTTTGACTTTTGTCTGACTATGATCGCAGGGTCATTCTTATTACTCAGGTTCTATAATTAGCGCTGGGAATCTGGGATGCTTACATTGTATTTTGTGTGTGGGACAATGTAATTGGTGTTTCTTAGGGTTGTACTAGAGAGAAAAAAAGAAAGTATATCGTGCTTATGAAATTTATTAAGATATAACATGAAGGAAAACAAAGACAAAAAGATTGAGGAGAAAAAAACTAAGTTTATGAAAAGAAAAAAGGAAAGAAAAGAAAAAACATTATACAGAAGAAAAAATAGATCAAATTGAGAAAAAAAAATGAGAAATAGAAGAGGAAGAGAAAGAAAAAATAAAGAATATGTTGAGGAAACTGAGTAGCATTTCATGGATGGCTCAAACTGGTACAGCTGGAGTAGAATTTGTTAAAGATGCATCAACTGCACTCCTGGAGGAGACAGCTTGTGGTTCTTTTGGAAGAACATTCTATGAGTGTTGGGCATGCAATCCTAGTCATAGAGCCCTATTGTTGACTGCAGTGAGGTGTGTGGTGCCTTTGTTGTGTCATTTGGCCTATGTGCCAATGGGTATGCAGCTGCTGCTTCCCTACTGGCCTTTTATCTCGTAATTGTTTTTCATCTGAATTAAACTACCTGATATTTGAGGCTTCTTCTTTCTCATTTCAAGTGGTTACACAAGCATTAAGTTGCAAGTGAATGATTATTTTGCATTCTGTTTTCCCTTTACTCCTCAAAATTCAATTAGTGCAATTTATACAGAAAGGGTTAGAATTCTGACTTAATATGTTTAGAGTTTAGGGTTTAGCGGGGACAAAAAAATAGTCCATAATATTTTCAAAATATTATAAGTTTTTACAAAGTACATAATTTCATGACAAAAAAATATCTAAGTTTCTATACATTACAACTACCTTCTACACATATCAATGTATTTTCTCTATTATCTCTTATAAATTTCTACCTTCATTTTAAAAAACAATTGTCTAATGGGGGCATCACTATTTTTCTTGTGGGGGCAATTTTTTTTTTTATTAAAGATGTTTAAGTAAAAAAAATTGCTTGTGGGGGCAATTGCCCCCATAATGCTGTGAGTGCATCTGCCACTGCTTGTAGACCAGAAAAGGTTGATGCTATTGTAAATTGCTATGAGGAGGATGAAACTAAGGAGTAGAAGGCAAGAGTTATATCTAGAGTTTGAGAAGAGCCTGTAAAATGACTATGAACATCAATTAAAATTACATCTATAGCAGGGTGCATAGCTTGGTTAGGTTTTGTGTTTGGGATTCCATCTTTTTTGGAGTTGGTGGTTCATGGAGTTAGAAATGTTGAAATTCTTCTCATGATTGAGTTGGGAAAATGCACATTTCTGTTGATGTTGTAGTTAGAAAAAATAATTGTTCATCAATGTTCGAGATCTAAGGTGGCCTGGCATACTTTTTTCTAAAAATAGAATGAGTCAGTTTGAAAGTGTTTGAGTAAGAATTGGTGGACTTCTTCTGTTGTTTGGGGAGTTGGGAAAATGCATATTTCTGATGATGAGTTGCACTAATGTTTGAGATCTAAGCGTGGCCTGTCATCCTTTAAAAAAATAAAATAAACTGAGTCAGCTTGATTTTTAGGTAGAATGGTTATGTTCTGATGTTTTCAGAGGTCTGTCCTGAATTTTTATGCTTTTATTGTGTTCCTTTCTTAGAGACAAGTAATAATGTAAAAGATTTCACTAAAAAGAGAAGTAATAATCTAAAAGATAGAATTGAAGGATAATAGGAACTATACTCTTGAGTTTCTCATATGAATTGTCCTGAGCAATTTATTGAATTCCCCATTATATTAATGGAGATTTCAATACAGAGTGGTTGTAAGTAAAGATATTTATGTAACATTATAAATTTTACTAACAATATCATTGTTTATATGCAATCTGTAATTTTGGAATCTAATTTCTTATGATAACTGAATCAGGTTTAAGCCCCTTTTGGATTAACAGGATATTATTGGCATCAAAGCTCCTTGAAATTGATTTGTGTTTTACAGGTTGATTATGCATGCACACCAGAAGAAGTGCAGCAACACTTTCAGTCCTGTGGTACTGTAAACAGGGTCACTATCCTGACTGACAAGTTTGGCCAGCCTAAAGGTTTTGCTTATGTGGAATTTGTTGAAGCTGAGGCTGTTCAAGAGGCTCTCCTGTTAAATGAATCTGAATTGCATGGCCGTCAATTGAAGGTACATTGATTCAATTGCATTGTTATTTGAATTACTGTTGTTGGTTGCAATTGTTGTTTCAATCAGCCAAGAAATCATTCTTTTAAATTAGTAGTATTTAATCATTTGGATACTTTCCAGGTTTTGCCTAAGAGGACCAATGTTCCTGGAATGAAACAATATCGTCCTAGGCGCTTTAATCCTTACATGGCATATGGCTTCAGGAGGCCATATACTCCTCCTTACTTTTACTCCCCTTATGGATACGGGTATGTTGCGTACTCATTTAATTTGCATGTTATGCCCTCTGTTGTTTTGATTGATGTTTTGAATTTTCATTCATTTTCCATTAACTATCCTGCAGGAAGGTGCCTAGGTTTAGAAGGCCAAATCGTTACATGCCGTACCACTAGAAGTTTCATGCGGAACGTGTTATATTGGGAAGATGGAGCATCATGGAGCATAAGTTTTTTGATTTGGGCATTGACACTATCTTCAGTCAGTATTATATACTCTGATTGAGAATGTTACTGTGAATTTGTCTTAGGATGCTCGAGTTTACATTTTTCTTGCGTAGCTCTTGGAAGATGGTTTACAATTGCCATTGAACATTATGTTGGTGACTTTTCAGTCTATGGTTTATACCAACCAAAGATGTTCCCTTTGGTAAACTCATCAGGCCTCCTCCCCTGTCCGGTGGTACCAAAATTTGATCAAATTAGAGATTGAAATATGAATGGCATATAGGTCGTAAAGACAATTTCTATCTTGCGCCCCCCTCCCTTTATAGTAGGGTGTGTTCATATTAACTGGTTTTATAAAATTTAACCATAATTACTGGTCCTATGCTAGGGAACAGTACGGTGATCTGCTGCAAGATTTGCTCGATTGCACCCAAATTGGCCTCTATCGTAACCCGAGTAGCCTCCAACAGCTCGCGGTCTATTTCCCTTGCTTCCCGCGCCTCTTCCACTGCTCTCTCCAGTGCCTCCATGCGCGTCTCCATCTTGATATTGCTTTTCGCTGCCATGAACGTACCCACGCCCCAGAACGGAGCTCTGATACCAGTGATAGACACTGGAACAGGCTCAAAGAAAGAAATGAAATGTTTATTAGCTTCTTGGAGAGTATCCTCCACTGAATACAAGTGAATTCGAGGTCACTGGCCTCCTATTTTCCTCCATACCCTCTAATCTGTTATCGCCCTCCCCTATATACAGCTATCCCTTTTATCAGTTATACTAACAAACTGTTAGTTATACAGATTACAACAATTATGCTCTAATAACACCCCCTGAACAGCTATTTACACCTTCTTGAATACATTTTCCCCCACCTATTGGCTCTATCAGTTTAAAAGTGTGAGAGTTTGACTCTAGCATTCCTCTTAAATACAACGCCTTTATCCAATAAAGAAAGAGGAGACCGAGGAAACATTTTTAAAGTGTTTTGAAGCTCTAATTCTATGCTGGCTAATTGAGTTTTGTGATTTATCATTCTGTCTGTCCAAATATTTAAGAAAAGTGACAGGAAATGATTTGTTTCTATTCAGGCGAGACTGAGAAGAAAAGAAAGTTTTGAGTTGACTTTTTTGGTTAAAAATTAAAATAAAGCAAGGTAAAATTTGTAAGTTTTATTACATGTGTGGTGCTAAAAATGAGTTGAGTAAGTTCTCATGCTTAAAAATCATCACAATTTTATAACTGGCTATCTCAATAATCCCATACTTAAGGGGATGTTATAGCTTATAAAATACTTATGTATAAGACCGAAATAGTTGCAGCATCAAGGGATTGTTTGCAATTTATGTTGATTTCAAACTATATTAAAGTCATTAAAAAAAGTCTCAAATCTATCAATTGTGGGAAAAATTAAACGAAACTATTTAATATACATGATAAGTATGAAAATTTAATATTAAAATGATTCCATTTTTTCTACAGTATTATCTTGCTAAGTATGAAATATTCATGTTTTCATTCCTAATTTTATATAAATATTAAAAAAACAGTTTAAATATGAAAACCAATTAAGGAAAACACTTGAAGAAGTAAAAGGGTAGAAAAGATCACATTTCCCAAATGCTCTTGAAAGAAAGAAAAATGTGGACAACATGATGAAATCCTAGTTCAGCTACTCAGTGCCAGTGGTGATATGGGAGCACTGCATTGCATATACTCGACCCCTCGAAGCTATCGTCACCGAAGTTCAGCTCGGAAACCTACCATGATATGATATCTCTTCTATAACCATACTCATACTCCAATCAATGTTGCTTCTTCTACTCCATACTCACTAACGCAATTCGCCACTTGCAACAAACAATGCTACTCACTTGTTACCACCACCCCTTCCCTCATTCGTTTTCTTCAACCTCAACCCACTCACTCTGCACCACAAATAGAAACTGCAACCTCTCTCTCTCTTTTTCCATCGTAACCTCGCGTCCTCTCCACCTCACAACGCAAAACCTTAACCTCACCGCTCAACGCTTCAGTTCCCTCACTGTCCGCGCCGACTCATTTCGCCTCCGATCCGAACATGTCGCCGTCGCCGGCGTTTCCAATTTCGACTCTCTCCTTTCGCTGCTCGAGTTCTCGTGCCTGCTCTCTTCCGCCGTAGCGTCCGCTGCCGCCGCCGTGGTCGCGGGTTCCAGGAACGAGCTCCTCGCGGGGATCGGTACCAGAGCTGCTCCGTTCGGCGGTGCGTTGCTTGTGGTCGGGGTTCTATTCGGCGCGTGGATTCGGAGGCGGCAGTGGAGGCGCGCGTGTGTGGAGACTGGGAAGGGCGGGTTGGAGGTGAACTTGCTGGAGAGGATTGAGAAGTTGGAGGAGGATTTGAGGAGTTCCGCGACGGTTGTTAGGGTTTTGTCGAGACAGCTCGAGAAATTGGGGGTTAGGTTTAGGGTTACAAGGAAGGCCTTGAAGGATCCCATAGCTGAGGTAACTACCTCTCATTTTGCTACACTAGTTTTGTGATTCTGCTTTCGCACGTGTTCGTGTGTGGAATGTGGTTGGTGACTGAGTTTGTTGGGATTTCATTCGCCGAGCATAGTGAGGACCATATATGTAATGCATGATTGGCAACTTCTAATGGTTAAAAAATTATAAAGTAATGAGAACTGCGCTTCTGAAAGTGTGGGGTAGTATGGTGTGAGTTTGTTTGATGATACTGATAATTTGGTTGAGTGTATGGTTTTAGTGTAAAATGAAGTGAGTTTGTTTGATGATACTAGTACTCAGGCCAAGTAGTAGTGAGAGCAAGCCTAAGGCTGATAGTAAAATAGCTTTATTATTTTAACAATAATAAGTTGCTGACAAACTCTGAAGATTATGATTCATAGCCAAATTCGGCAGCTCTTCAAATTATAATTCATAACGAAAAGACATAAATAACCTATATTTTCTGCCCAAAGTCCTTATAAGAAAAATAGATTCGTGGAACCATCACTGGATTCAGTTCCATAGCTATAGTCAAGGATCAGCTTTCTTAAAAGCTTAAGCTGTTAGGTAGAAGCCCGTGAATGGTTTTTATATCTTGCTCACTTGCTTAGCCTAGAGCCCTTTGAGCTTGTAGTATGTGCTATGCACAGGCTTCTTTTATCTTGCATTGAAATTTAACTTCGTTTAGAGTGAGGTTGGCAAGGATTGGACTGCAATCCTAATTACTTGGTTGCACATCAGGGATTAGAGAAGATTGATGTGCATCCTGTTGAAGCAAATTATACTAGCTTTTGCATCAATTTTATGGATTGGATGTGGAAATCTGTCAATATGTGCGCAGACACACATTTGGTTATAGATACCTTAGAATCACTTTAAATACTAAAACTTCTCCCAAAAGCTTAAGCTGTTAGGTGGAAGCCCTATAAATGGGTTTATATCTATCAGGAATCATTTTAAATACTAGAACTTTCATCTCCTTCATTAGATTTTGGTCTTTCTTAAACATCATTTTATGTGTCATCCAAATCAAGCTCCATCTTTTTGGTATCCTTTTGCTCCTTACTAAGCTGTGTTAGCCATTTGGCTCAGATTTCAGGTATTTTTACTTGCTTATTTAACACCAGCTGCCCTTGCTAGTTGCCATTACTCATGTATCAGTTCTTCATTGTCATCCCCATAGAAGTCTCCATCTTCAACATTTTCATCAATACATGGTTCAATACCCATCTTCGGTGACATTTTCATCAATATTGAAATTATGTTTGGACACCTGATTGCTTTTTGTTTGTTTACAAATTTGGTTTGTTTACAAAACCCTAAGCTGCTAATAGTCAGTGATCGCATTTTTTTTAGAAGCTAATCATTGGACGCTTAAAACCAATTATTTGTCTTTGGTACTTCTAAATGAAATATATTGTAAAATATTCTGTATTAACTTCATGCATATTTTTTTAATATTTATTTTTTGCATCTTTCTGTACACACACACACACACTTAAATTCTGCATTGCAATTTTATATGATGTTGGATACAATACACATGACATACCCATATGGATACCTCTGTCACAGGTATTGATTAAACTCGTCTATGGTGTAGCATGTACTGAATTTCATGTTTTTCAATTGCTAGTACAAGGAAATTTCCAATGTTTTTTTTTTTTTTTTTTTTTTTTTGGTGTAAAAATTAAGAAAATGTACACTAAATGTTTATTAGCCTACCCTTGGTAACATGTTGAATGAATGGTTGAAGTTTAATATATTGAAAAATCTGACTGGAAAAGATATCTAATTATTTGTTCATTTCTTGAAGACTGCAGCTTTAGCCCAGAAGAATTCTGAGGCTGCTAGAGCATTAGCAGTGCAATCAGACATTTTGGAGAAGGAACTTGGTGAAATTCAACAGGTTTTACTAGCAATGCAGGTAATCCTCCCCTCCCATGTTATTTAAACTCTGCCTGACAGTGCAGGCACAATTTACAAAATCAAATGTGCATGTAATTGTATAATATACATCAACATCAACATCAACAACACCTTTAACCCAAGTTAACTGGGGTCGGTGGTAGATGAACCCAATGATAAATCGTAAATGAGACAGAAAGAATTGTATAATATAATTTAGTTTAAAAATGTTTTTGGTCTCTATAGTGTAGGCTATCTCTTGAAGGGTAAGTGGTGTATCGCTGATAGCAGGCAGGAACTAAAACATAAAAGGGACCAAAAACCGAACTTATAAAACATAGGGGCCAAAAGGTCCAAAACCAAATTTGAGTAGACTATAGGGACACAAAATGTATTTAAACCTATAATTTATATTCACTTCTCTATTTTTTAGAAGTATGTGGGTGTATGTAAGCAAACTATTGGCTTGTTTGTTTTAAAGTTGGGTAGAACTATGGGCGTTAACATATTCAACATAATTGGGATATGTATTCAAATTACTTTGTCGCAATCAAGTGATTGGACATAAGTGGTTAATGTGTTGAAGTTAAGGTTGAATCATTTAGGTAGTATCTAAGTTTTTTCTTGATGGAAACAATTCTTGGCTAGACTTTACTTATCTTCTCCGCTGAACTCTAGATTAATCAGAGTCCCTTTCTCTTGATGAATCAGAGGGTTAAGACAAAAAATTACTCTCACAAATTTTGCACTTGAAACATGTGCAGTGTGGGAAATTGATTCTTGGGTGTAAAATTAGTGGGGTGTATTTTAGCAATCCCCACCCATGCTAAAACACAAACTACTAAATCTTTCACTGCTTTCAGATATATCTTTTTTTAATTTTCTGGTAATGTAAAATGTTATATATTGACCATGGATCCAGTTTGACCGTATATATGGCTTAGTAAAAAATTTCTTGACTGCTTTACTTTCCAAAGTATCCTCATTTTTTTTATCGTTGAGTTTGAATTGTATTGGTTGTGTCTGAGTGTTCATGTAGGAACAACAGCAAAAACAACTTGATCTGATTCTTGCAATTGGGAAGGCTAGTAAGCTATGGGAAAGCAAACACGAAACCAGTGAACGACATGACACATTAGAAATGTCTAATTCAGCCGAGGATGAGGTAAAACAGGAGGTGCACCAAATATGAAGATTGGTTTAAAATAAGGGGAAATTCCTGAAATTTCAAAGTGGCAAATCGTGGAGCAATATATATATATATATATATATATATATATATATATATATATATATATTTTTGCCGTGTACACTGAATCATCAAATTGTTACATAAAATCAAATTTACCAGAATTTTATCAGCACATAAATAATGATTACTCGTTTTTCCAGAGTACCTCAAATTTGTTGTGGATACAGGTGAGAAGAGATTACACGAGAGTCAAGACAAACTAATGTGGGGGCATTTGTTGAACTCTGTCCAGTTATAGGGTAAAAAGTTCAGGAACGTATCTGTTGGGTTGTGCAAGTACTTTGAATTCAAGTTTATAAGCTGTTCTCTATCAATTTTCTTTCGACATGCTTATGTTGGTAGTTATAAAGGTTCGGTATCACATTTTTCTCTATCCCCTGCATGTTTCTGTATCATATTAAAATGAACCTTCAACATTCATTGATAAATATTGAAAATGTTGATTGGTTAAGGCCGTGTAGTAAAGGATTCATATCCTTTCAAGGTAATTACCCAAAGTAAAATCTATTCGAGGATCCTATACATTGAACTCTACTGTTGACAGTGGAAAAAAAAAAACCCTTAAAATTATCGATCTTAATAAGATTTTATGGTAGAAAGACCTTTTTATCCCTTGCGATATGTTTCTATAATCATCATTTCAACGAATGGTTTCTGCCCAGCCTTTCGGGACCATTAACATTTTTAATACATCATTTTGTAACAGGAAAATATCAAAAATACTCTTTGCGTTTTACTTCATACAGATTTGCGTAATTCATACAGATTGACGAATCCGTGAGAATCTTACGATTTCGCCAATCCGTATGAGTTTTTTTTTACGGATTGGCAAATCCGTAATGTTCTTACAGATTTGTCAATCTGTATGAGTTTTTTTTTTTTTTTTTTTTTACAGATTGGATAATTTGTAAGTTTTTTTAACGTTAATATATATTTTACAAAATAATTTAAAATAATGACGCATGTAGGTCTTAAACTTGCGATCTTCATGTTATTAACAAGATGCTCTAATCAATTGAGTTAATAGACCAATTTAGTGTTAATAAAAACTATACGAATTGGCGAATCCGTATGAAGCAAAATGTGAAGGATATTTTTGGTATTTACCTATTACAAAATGGTGTATTAGAAATGTTAAGGTGTAGGAGGCAGATCCCTTGTTTCTATGCTATGTTCAAATTGGTAGCCCTCATGAAGAATTTGTGAAACTCAACTGTGATGGGGCTCTGAATTTGCAAACTAAGAAGGCTGTTGCAGGTTGCTTCCTAAGAGATCACCTTTGCCATTTTATAGTAGGCCTCACGTCATCTTTGGGATCATGTACCGTCATAAAGGCGGAACTTTGGGGTAGTCACAAGGGAAAGGGACTACAGCTCAGACTATCTAGATTCTAGACTCTAGAGGTTTCAAGAGGATTTTAGTGGGGAGTGATTCTCTGGTTTACATTTAATTGAATTTTTTCCAACACACTCTTACATGTAGTGCATCTTTTGGAGAAATAATTATTTTTTGTTAACTTTTAGAAATAATTTCAACCAATGTGCTTACTTGACTTGGTGAAATGGAATTCATATAAAATATATGTACTGCAAAATTAAGTAAAAAGTAGATCGATCTTGCCTAGAATATCCTCACTAAACCAGCTTCCCCGCTAAAGTTAAAGATTTTATGCACCTTCCTTCAAAGAACAAATAGAATTTGGTATAGATGTTCTAAAATTCATTCTAGACAAGCTCAGTCGACAGAGAATGTTTTTGGTTTCAAAGTTATTTACGGGGACATTTTGTAGCACAATCCCGTCCGTGCTTCTTTGTCGATGTATGCTCTCACGTTTCACGCGGCTGATTTAATTTTGGGTTAATCTCCATTAGGTTTTACATTTTTATTCTCTTTTTGGGTAGATTTTTAACTCCAAATATTTAATGCAACTGCACAGAACTTAAACTAAAAACTATTGATTGAAAACAACTTTACACCAACAGTGGTTAATTGCATATAATGTCAAAACCTAGTTAATCATTAATAGATTATAAAGCCTTATTTAAAATTTTAAATAAATTATAAAACTTATAAAAATAAAGGTTAATGAGTTTTGATGTTTACAAATAATATAGTCTTAGCCAAGAAAAGTTGATCTAATTGATAAAGATTGAATTCATGTCCTACAAATACACGAGTTCAAATTCTGTAGATGATGTGAGAGTTTTATTGGTAGATAATCATATGTAAATATCTTTGTAAGGGTTCAATGAAACTTTGAGGTATACTATAATACTCGTAAACTCTTGAGATTTAACTATTCTAATTTTACAATAGAAAAAAAAATAATATGATGTCTGTGACAATTTATTAATCTTTTAAAATTTTAAAACTTAATTCTAATTCTTTAAGATCTTATTTAGAAACTTGTCTAAACCAACCACGACGTTAACATTAGTTTTCCTTTTGTAAGAGGCACGCGGAGCATGTTGAAATGAGGGTGGGTAAATGCATCTCCTCATTTCAATAAAATTATTAATATTTGTTTAAAAATATTATATTTTACATTTTCTAATTTTATATTTTGTATTCCCTAATTTTATGTTTTTAAACTTTCTTATTCGTTCACATGTGAGAATAACTAAACGTACCATCTTATTTTAATAAAATGTATATATTTATCTTAAAATTTTATATTTTGTACCTTTTATCTTCGTGTTTGAATTTAACTATCTCATATAATAATGATAATTATCAATTTTTTATTTTTTTAAATAAATTATCTCCATTAATATAGGGTCCTACATCGGTAAGAGGGGATGTTAAACTTGTCTAAACCTTTTTTATTTTCGGGTGATACGCTACACTGGCTTGGATTGCCTACAATACAAGGCTACAATGCACATTGCATACATTAGCTTCCTTGTTTGTGGTCACAATTGTCGAAACTATCAACGCCGCTAAATCCGGGAATGCATGTCGAAACTATCAACACACCCATAGAGTTTGTTTTCAAAATAATTATAAAATGCATATTCAGTATTCAGAGCAAGCAAGGATTTGGATTTGGAAGGTACTTTAAAATAGATGTAAGAGAAGCAAGCTGAGTGTCCTTGTCTTTCGCGCGACCTTTTTTCTCCGCTAATGGTAAAAATAATTGCATCATCGATTAAAAAGCAATGAAGCAAAAAAAAAAAAGATTGCTGAGCACATCATTTGTGACTGGTGGAGTTTTTAGAAGAATGGGTAAAGGCTGTACAAAATGGAAATATTTTCATCTTTGCAGACACATCTTTTTCGTCCTCTCAGTGGCAAAAATGATGCGTAGCTAGGTCTGGTCACTCACACAGTCACAATCCCTCTCAGTGCAATGTCAATACTCAATACTCTAATGGCAGCTTTGACTAATTGAAAGCTGTAGAGTCACTGCAAGGAATCCCGAAACCTCGAAAAGGAAACTGAAACGAGAATAGTTTCACATGCCCTAAAACTCATTTGGTGTGAAATGCTTTCTTGATGTGTGCTAGATCAAATTTAGAAAGTTCATAAACAGCTTATGTTAAAATGTATGTTTGAATGTATGGGAATTTTCAAAAATAACCTATGTACTAAAATTGATGGTGTTACACAAAAACATCAAAGCAAGAAAAAAAATGCAATTGTTGTTATCATTATTTCATTAATTTTTCAAATTGATTCTTATTGGGTAAATCTTTTTAACAAAGTTTTACACTTCTATATATTTTTAAATGAATCCCCACACGCCACTAAATAATAATATACTTTAGATTTCAACAGTTTTATATGGCATTAAGGCATTTTGGTCTCAATTATTTTTGCAGCAGAAAAAATGTCGACACGATTTTCCTAATTGTGGTTACAATTAATTATGCATATCTTAGGTATATAATTCCGTTTTGGATTTAGAAGTTAAACGAAATGATTTTTGATTTAATTGTATAAAGATTTCTTATTTATTATTTAACTAATTATCTTTGATTGAATCATCTTATTTTGAGATAAAGTGATATATTTAATTACAATTTTATATTCTAAGTTATTGATCAAACTTCGAACCTTGATTAAAAAATTTAAATATGAAACCATTTGATCCAATGACTTTTTTTAAGAAGTTAAGTTTAATACAGGTACCTTTCAAATCAACTTAACATGCTACGGGACCACTTCTGCAGGAGTTCTATTTGAAAGAAAATAGGCAATAAATACCAGTACTTAATCATTCAATTTCATTGTCCTCTATACAATATACAAACTTGAGGGGTCAGTAACAGTAATTCATACTTTACATGCAAGAAATCCAAAATCCTCCATTTGATCGAATCAAATGATTTGTTTGTTTAAAAAATTATATATTCCATTTTTATTTTATGATATGTATATATAAGAAGGATGAATATTATACACAATCTTATCTTTACACATATAAAAAAATTATTTTTTATTTAAATTTATGATTAATAAATTACTAAAACACAACATTATGACTCACCCACAAATAATTCATTAGTTTACACCACATTTTTCTATAGCATCAGCAAAGACAAGGCACACAAAGCACTTGCACTAGCCGCCATAATCAGGTGCAAGTAAAGTAATCAAAGTCAATGACAGTCAAACAGATAAATCTCTAAACTGAGAACTGAGACAAAAATTAGTTAGCATAATAAATGCCAATTTGAACTATCCCCTCTTGTCTGTGATATTTTTAAGCACACAGAAAGGACAAGGCCATTTGTTATCCACGCAGTTTCTAATAACCAGGCTCAAAGTCTAAAGCCCTCAAACTACTTATAGAACACTGTCCAAGGGGGCCCCTTGATACTGATGTGGATCCTCCCAATTTGCTTAACCCTCTCGAGTCGTTCCTTTCACTTTTTCTGCTACAGTCTGCACTCTGCACTGCACTCTCTCTCTCTCTCTCTCTACTTGCTTGCTATTGCTGCCAACACATCTTCCAATTTATGTACCTCTCTTCTCCTCAGGCTATACGCCACGAGAAGAAAAGCACTACTCTACACTGGAAAATAATAGAGTAAAAAAGCCTTCTTCCTTTTGAGTTTTGATCTTTTCTCTCTCTCTGTCTCTCTTTCTCTCTCTTGGTTGGGTTCTTCTTCACATCACAACCTGATAAAGTTTCTTCAGAGGACTGGCATTCGGATCTCAGTTAACTCACATTAAATTTTACCACACAAGCTAGTTTTCTCTTTTAGATGGGGAATGACTTCAAGGGGTGGTGACATGATCATATGCATTCATGGCTTCACTTAATTCATATCATTACTACACAACCACCTCCTTGCTCATCATACTTCTTCTCCATAATTTGCTCTCTCTATCTCTAGTTTCTGCCTCCAATCACCCTCAGTCTGCAATTTCTCCAAGGGTAAGCTTTAGTCTAAGCCATGTTTGTTTATATTAGAACTGCTTCAAGTGTGTACATGGTCTAACAATGGAGGGTATGTACAAAATTAATGTGGTTTGTTTGTTATGTGCAGGAACTGCTATTTGAGGAGAAAAACAGGCTAGGTTCAATTCCTCCCAGTTGTCACAACAAGTGCAATGATTGCCATCCATGCATGGCAGTTCAAGTGCCAACTTTGCCAAGCCATGACTCTAATCCTCCAGATCTTACCAAAACTGCTGCGATGGCAAGTTTTCTTAACCCTTCTTCTCCCCAAGGCAACAGGTACTCCAATTACAAGCCATTGGGGTGGAAATGCCATTGTGGTGACCACTTCTTCAACCCTTAGAAGTTTATAAAATGACCCTCTTATTTTTTGTTGGTTAAATTTTAATATTTGTGGCTTAGTGGTCAGCTAGGGTAACAGATTTGCGTACGTCAGCATGGATCCTATACATTAGAGCTTGATACACTTGTACAGAGTTTGTTACAGACCTCATGAATTTCAACTTTATTCTGTTGCATCTTAATTTTGAGAAAGTTACCTGTTCCTGCTTTTGTGTCTGTTAGGATCATATTATTTGAGTTATTCTTCATTTTGATGCTCAATGGTCCTTCACGGTTTTATCCTTAAAAGGTGTTTTTTAAGCACAAAATCATGGTCCTTCACGGTTTTATTCTTAGAAGGTGTCTTTTAAGCACAAAATCATCACAGACCATTAAGCACCAAACCAGATAATATACCTCGGATGAGATGCACGAGGGTTAGAGGTCGGAACAATGTCAAACAAGAACAGACAGCAAGAGGGGTTGTGTTGTGTCTTGTCCATTGCAAATGTCTTATCTTTTCCCTGATTTCTTTTTGGTTTTTGGAACCTATTATAGTGCGAATCTGTCTCATAAGTCATAACCTTTTCGCCTAACTTGCAATTTTCATTGCCTGCGAGATGGTACATGTTCACACCGTTGTTTTTATGTGTCTCGTGGTCCTATGACTGAACCCGCCCCCCATCTTGTCTGTTTACTCATTCTTAAGTGTTATTAGAGCAAAAGATTTCTCTGTATTGAAAATTGTTTTTTTTAATATTGTCAAACTATTTTTAAATTAGTAAGTAATTTTTAAATATAAATTAAATTTTTTGTTGATTATGTTAATGATATGAAATATTTATCTACTTTAATGATGATTCATCTTTGTTAGAAAATTTGATTAATCATGTTGATCATCTTTAATGTACTACATTTCTTCAATCACATTTTTTTAAATTTGATTTGAAATCTTACTTAAAAAAAGACCAAGTTTAACTATTTACACCAACAATTTATTGATATATAAATTAATTTATCTAAGTTCATTCTTAATTAGAAGTAACTTTACAATTAGTGAACTAATAAAAAAAGTTAACCAAATCATATGGTGAATACTTTATTTATAAAATAAAATATATTGAACTCATTTTAATATTATATATATTTAAATTATAGATTTTTTGGAGTTACCATGTTATTAATACAAAATATTCACATCTTCTCGGATTCCTTTCAATTTCTTTTTTCATTTGCAAATTTCGAATTAGAAATCTGCGGATCTTCACTTGGCGGGGGAGTTGTGGGCCCCAAAGTTTTTTCTTATTATATGTATTTACTATTTTAACACATGATTCTCTCTTTATGATTAAAAAGTTAAATAATTATTTTTATTCCTAAATATATAAAGTATTAATAAATTTGTTTCTATAAATGAAAATTTAAATTTTAATCCCTAAAGATTAAAAAGTACGATAAATTTATTCATTTGTTAACTTTCGTCCGTTATTATTAATGAAAAAGTTTATCACATTCAAAAATAAAGTTGTCAGTATTTTATATATTCATAGATGAAAATAATTATTTATCCAAAATATAATTTAATGTTCATCTTTTCTCCTTTTTTTAATTTTTACAATTTCTCCTTTTTTTAATTTTTACAAGCATAGCATTACAATAAATATTTAAAAAAATAGGAAAGTAAATATAAGTTACAACAAATATAATAATAAGCATAATTTATTTATTGTTTTGAAATTTTTAAAGTGACGGTATATTATCTAAAATATGAGACTAAAATAAAAATGCATAGGCATTCAGTTAATATTTACAAAAAATGAAATGCAACTTGATTTTGTCTTTATCTAATGTTATCATAATAGAAATTTCAGAGCAACAAATACATTGTGTTTATTATTATATTTGTTGTAACTTATGTTTGATTTTCTATTTTTTTTAATGTTGATTGTAATATTATGTTTGTAACGATTAAAAAAGGGAAGAAGATGAAAATTAAATAATATTTTAGATAAATAATCATTTTGTCCCTGAATATGTAAAACATTAACATATTCGTTCTTGAATGTATCACGTAGATTCTTTCATTAATAATAACGAACGAAAATTAATAGATGGATGAAGTTGTTGTATTTTTTTCATTTTCGAAGACTAAAATTTGAATTTACATCTTTTGAGAATGAATTTGTTAGTACTTTACGTATTTAATGATAAAAATGACTATTTATTCTAATTAAAATTATATATGAATGTTATATATATAAGATTAAGACTCTGTTATAAATTAGTTCAAGACAACATCATGATATATTAAATATAATAGTAAAAAATATGAAGTAACTGCAAAAGTGACACTATTAGTACAGAATTTTACTGAGAAGGTACGGAAGTTTTCAAAGTTTCATAGATTCAAGTTTCAATCACTATGAAGAAATGAGAATGGGTGGATGCTATGTTACTGTTACTGTAAAGAAATGAGAGGAGAGTGCTTCTTGAATTGTTAGGCTATAGTTAAGTTATTACCTTGAAAAAGAAACTGAAAGAAAAGAGTGCAGCTGTTGCACTTAAAAAGTAAGCAAAAATGCGGTCTTTGTAATTATTGAAAAATTTAGTAGGAAGTAAATGAAAATACATTAGGTTAATAATTTAGAAATATATTATGCTAGTTATATTATAAAGGTTAATCTCATTTTCTTCATTTTCCTCTTCCTTTTTTTACCCTTCTTTTCTCTTAATTTATTTTTCTTTTTCTTTTTTTGTCTTATTTCTCATTTTTCTTCTCCCCTCTATTACTTTTTCTTTGTTATTTATAATTTATCATTGAATTTATTTATCACCGATTCCAATTAACTTGGATTAAAGGTGTTGTTGATGTTAATATTGATGTTGTTTATGCTAGCTATAGGGTTTAATTATTATTTATTATCAAAATACAGTATATTTTATTTAGTTTTATAAATTTATGTTTGAATTTGCTTCAATATATTGTTTTACTTAATTCTTAAAAAAACACATTGTTTTACAAAGTGTAATTTTGGATTTTGAGTAGTCAAATATCACTTAATTATTTTCGTCCCCTTAAAATAATTTGTTAAGAGTCAACGAAAGTTAGATTTAGCAAAAAAATTAGTCGTTCATGATATAATGTACTAAGATTTGATGAAAAAGATATATATAGAAGTCTTATGAGCTACGAAGGAAATTTCAAGTTTATATTGATTTTGGATTGAGAATCTGAATTGAATTTTATGAACTCGAATTTTCAACTGTGAGAACTGCTTAGTTGTAGATTCAAATGCTATTTAGGAATATTTGATTGATTCCAAAATCTGTAATTCAGGCTTGAATAGAAATGACTTTGAAAGGATATCCGTTTAAAAAAAAGAAAAAGAGAGGACAAGGTAGAGAATTAAAAATCGGTTTCTACACACATGATCAACCATTACAAATTGAGTATTACTATTGAGTAACGGATAGGATGGGTCCAAGGTGTATTTTTTATTACTCAGTAGTTATTATCCAAGCAATTTGGTTTTCAGAGGCTAAGTAATTGAATGAAAATATCATGTCTCATCCAAGTCCAACAAATTTGCATAGTAGATGCAGTGTACATGATACAATTTATATCAAATTTCTCATATTATATTATCAAGTTTTTAAATTAAATGATAAAAAACATGTTTTATAATAAAAAAAATATTAGTTAAAAACGTTTTATTAAATTGAAAATTTTATATTTTAGTTAAAAAATAAACCGACAATAATATAAATGTTACCCATACAAAGAAAAGCTTTACCATGTGAGTTTTTAAGCTATCAACCTACCAACCTATTAATAGTCGGGACTGAATCCACCGACACGTTGAGTATCTATTAATATTGTGGCATTTAATGTACTAATCCATTTCAACTTGGTTGTGAGAGAAAAAAATAGAAAGAATAAAAGTGAATAGATAAAAAAAAAATAGAGGTTGTTTGGTTATTTTGTTAAATAAAAATAGAGTAAAAAAATTAATAGTTCATTTTTATTTATTATTATTGTTTATTTTATTTTCATTATTCATATTATATTTAAACTAAAATACAATTTTCGTTCTCTATTTTCTAAAATTCATAATTTTAAGTTTTTCTATTTTTAATTGAAATATTTTGTCTCCTATATTTAAAAAATTTATAATTTTAATCCCTATGATCAAATTTAAATTTTGATTGTGTACTTTTTTAATAAATTAAGCTATTCAATAATGAAATAGTTTTAAAAAAATTTTGTCACGTGATTAATGAACACACATGTATTAATCAACATTAATAAAATACACATCAACATTTGAAATTGTCTATAAGGGACTAAAATCATAAATTTTAAATTTAAAAAAAATTGATTAATGAAATATTTTAATTAAAAAATGAGAGAACTAAAATTATAAATTTTAAAAAATAGGGAGATACAAATTATATTTTAACCTTATATTTATTATTAGTTATAATTATTTTAAAAAATATTATTATTATTGTTATTATACAAAAATTACATGGGCATAACCTATTATGCTTTTTACATAATTGGTTAACTAATGTGGAGGCATGGGAAAGGCATTTATGTAGGCTTGCAGCAAGGAGAGAGAAGGAGTTTAGTATTTCTGCTGCTTTCTTCCCATGTGAAAAGGGGAATTTTGCATTGTGTAACTTAATTAGCAATTAATCCTTAAGGAGATTATAAAAAACACAGAAAGATATGGATAAAAAAAAGGGGGGGACTTTTGCAACTGGCTATACCACCCAAACCAATTGAGGGAAGTCGTATCCGCTCCATCGCAAGCACCTACAATGTCATGATCACATTGGTTTACTCTTTTTTTGGTAGTTCAACGGACGGTTTCACCTTCAACAAGAAAAGGTACAAATATAGAAATTTCTCTGCCATTTGGATCAGAGAATTTATGAAGGAAACTGACTTTTAAATTTCCAGAAACCATACGATTATATAGTTTATTCATAAAATTTAACGACTAAATTATATGATATGAAAATTTGAGAACTAAAAATAAGATTCAAAGGAAGTATAAAAATTAAAAATATATATTTATCTTTTTTTTCTATCATACCAAACAAATCATTAATGTTTTTTTTTATCAAATGTCTCTCTATGAATAAAATACCTAAATTATATATATATATATATATATATATTAAATATAAAGGATTATGTACCATAGAAATAACTGTCTAGGGTGTTTCTTGCCCAGACAATTCAGAAAGAAAGAAAAAACTCATAGAAGTAACTCATAATAAAGTTAATTATTTTAATAGATATTCTATATATTAAATTTATTAATTCAACCATGACATATTTTGATATTAACTCAATGTTCACACACTAAATTTTAGGCAAATCAAATATTTGTACCAAGTCTTCACAAGGCAGCCAACGGTACAGACGTAACAAAAGAAGCCAGCGTTAGATTGGAACCACCTCAGCCAAATACACAGGCCAATATGCATGCTTCTGTCCAGGCTGGGCAAGGTACACGATTAGAATGCATTTTACGAAGAAATTCTGGCAGCTGCAATAATGCTATACAGTTTCTGCTACGAAACTAAGGAGGGTGAAGCCATGTGTTTGAGAGTTGCATCAGAATTGTCTTTTGAAAGGGTCAGTCTTGAGACTGATTACAAATCTCTGTATGATGCCAGTCGAAGGAGCTACTTTCAGTTCAAGATTGTCAAATGGTTTTAAAATCTTTATTGGTAATTCCATGCTCTGTTGGATCCAGAAAAATAATCAAGGGACACTAATAATATATTCTGAAAAATTTATTTATGTATGCATATTTAGTAGCAAGGGTTCTGGGTCAACGTCCCCAAAATTTGTTTTTTTTTTTTTTAAATTTAAAGGAACAAACAATTATAAACCATAACATAAAAAAACAAACAAATAGTCAGACCAAATTAATCTTTTGGATTGAATAGAATAATGAAAGAAATTTATTGTAACTTGCGATGAGATTTTAACAGACCATGATGACAACATGAGAGTTAGTTTAGATATAAGTATTGAGTTTGAGATCTTTAAATATGAACTGTGACTAAAAGATTTCTACAAAATGCATATGATTAAACTGTATTTCTCATTTCAATGAAAAATAATGACTTAATTACCTTATAAACAAGTGTTAATGTATGAGTTACAAATGAAAATAAACACTGCAAACAAGTGCTAAGGGTATATTAAAATTTGACAAAATTTAAGAAAAGACAAAATATAATAAGCACTGAAAATAATTAACAAACACTACAAATAAGTGCTAAATTTAAGGGGACATTGCCCCTCAACTTATAACATGCATCGTTCCACGTCAGTTAACTTAATAATTTTAACACAAAATTTACTCTACTCGACTAGAAAGTCCCACAGCGATGTTGTAATTGTCCTCTATACAGGTTTAGGAACAATTTCTTTCTAGTTTCTAGGACGGTTTCCTGTATTTTAGGCCAACTGGGATGTCTGCAAGTTAGTATCTATTTTAGGCATTCTGAATTTTGATAAACTGAAATTTAGTAGACATGTTCTTTTTGGGGCTACTTGAACTATGTTTGCAGCTTGGTCCCAAAATTATTAAAAATGTGGAGTTGATGCAAGTCACTACTCAAGTTGTTGGTGCTTAGAAACACTCATATGTCACGTCCTCTATATTTTCGTAATGGAATTTAGATACAGCTTTCTATTAGAAAAAACGCAACCTTCGGTTAACATTTTCTTACGGAAATTCTTGGCAGAACCACAACTAATACCAAAATGAAAACACAAGTTACCATGCTTATTGACATTACCTCAGCTAGTCTACCTAGTTGTAAGAAATGCAATACTCTTCAAAATACTAGAAACTGGTTTGATGAAGTGTGCATGCCTGTGCAGTATTACAACGCTTAGGCTACAAATGAGAGCCCCAATAGCAAGCTACTGTAGCAGACCCTCCCCTCAAAATATAAATTTATTATCGTGTGAACTTATGACCCACATATCATATATTAAACTGATAATAACAAATACTACACTTGATCTTAGCCTTCTGCGCTTTTTACAATGGAATAATGCATTTTTTATAGTTTAGTCTTCTGTGCTTGTTATTTCTCTTGAGCGATGTGGTATTTTGTTACACTGTCGGTCTTCTTGTTTTTGTAGTCCTTAGGACAGTATTTGTTTGGTCGACCAGCAACCATCCAAGTCTAACAAATACTACGGATAATGGATGCCATCAACCACAATTAATGAAGTTGGGATAGCTTGGTTCAAGCTTGTTGCATAATGCATAATACTGGTCATTTTGACAGATGAGTTTGAATGAAAAGGGACAACATCATCACAACATATTGAGTCTTGAGACTGTGCATAGTAGACAGGAACAAAGCCACTTCGCAAAGACCAGAAATTGATCTCTCAATTGTGACAGGGTCTGTAAAATAAATTATAGTTGCTTTGAATCTTCAAAGTTTTCTAGAGAAAAATCTTTGGACCGTCTGAATTCAAATTTACTAACTAATAAATGCAACCTCCTGTACAACTACATTTTGAAAGAATTGTGCTGGACAATAATATTCTCTAAAAATCCATTAACTTCATTGAGCATGCAGCTATTATACTCATACTTATAGCGCTATCTTGTTGGATGTTTGTCAATTTTTTTCAAATTGGGCTGTTGGTATTCATTTTATCTTTTGGAAAGCTAATTATAATGCTGAGCTGGAATTTGGAAGGTGCTGAGCTGAGTCATGTTTGTAAAAAAATTTGACCATTGCAAAATAAAATCACAGAATAAGATAAACATTTAAGGATAGAGAATCTCTTCTTTTTTTAGCTGTTTGTTAGAAGGATTACGTTATACTATAAAATAAGAGATGCTTCAGTGTATGAATGAATTAATCAGTTCACTTATTTAATCTCATACACTGAGGATCAAAATGTAGAGGGCCAGGGAAGAGAAGGAAACCGCAGAGAGAAGTATCTTGTCATTCTTCATTTGAGGAGAGATAAATTTGTGAAATTGACAAGATGGTAGTTATGGCACAAGGAACTCTATTCTATCTTGTATCTGAGCCAATCAAGTTACTCTATGCTCCGAAACTTCTGGTAGCACCAAGCCAAACATCAAAACAATGTGCTCATTCTTCACTGGTTTCCAAATATTCAATGTTTAGACATGAATTTCATTAATGTTTTTTTCCTTAAAATTCAAAAGTTCTTCGTTCACACCCCAGCACCTATGGGTACGGGTAATTTTGACATGAGTCTTAGTGAAAAGGGATAGCATCACAACATATTAACACTTGGGTTTAAATTGAGTTACACTAGTTCTTTTAACCTCAAATTTGGAAGTTAAACTTGGTCTGGTAATACAAAATTGTAGGAGAAAATTATGGTTTAAATGCCCACTCCAACTGGTATTTTTGCCACTTAGTTCCTTGGGATCTCTATTAGGCCACAATTAGCAACTAGCTTACCCAATTTAAGTATTTGAGCATTCTGAGTTTAATTAAACTGAATTTTTGTTGTCTTTTTGGGGTACTTGAACTGTGTTTGCACTTTGCAGGTTGGTCCCAAAAATATGACAAATGTGAAGTTGGTGCAAGCTAGTTCTCGAGATGAGGATGCTTGGGCTATCCTTTTAAGACTAAGGTTTCAATAGAAGAACCATTTTTTTGCCCAAGCAAATCAGGGTATGAACTTAGTTCCAAATATTTACTAACATAATCTATGACTCATCAACGGAGCTTTATGCTAGTATAGAAATGGTCACATGCTCTGTATATTTACAGATTATGACTTACCTGAGAACTCATTAGGAGAGAAAACTTTTACAAGCAAAACTAGGTGAGATCACATAAAGATACAATAATCATGAGTTCAAATTGATGCCAAAGAATTTCATTGTTTCGTTATTTTATGTTAATTTGGCTTTATGTTTATTTTCCTTCTTTTATGTTAATTTAATTTTATGTTTTGTTTCCTTCGTTTTTGTTATTTTGTCGAATAGTTGATGCAGTGCAGCATCTTTCTCAAAAGTTTCATACGAGTTTCCACTCTGCAGACCCCTCTTGAATTTTCATAGGAATTTGATGTTGATGTGTGAATGAAATCTGATGTTGTAAGGTGTGAATAAATAGAAAATCGTTCATGAAAAATAATGTCTTAAGATTGAATCAAGAAATGGCCTACTAATAATTTTGATTAAACATTTTCAGACTGTTAGCTCTTTTTTTCGAATAATTCTCTCTTCAATTTATTAATTTACATTCCACTAACTTTGTACATTGTGGGAAACATTGAAAGGCTGATTCGTCGCTGATAATTGAAGTTTCCTACACGGATGCTAGTGTGTCAACACTTACCCCGTTCTTTTGTTCCCAATAAATTTGTCGTCTTCAGATTGAATCAAAATTTCCGTCTCAACTACTGTTATAGTATTTCGTTATGCATTTTTAACGGATTAAAATGACAATTTAGTTGGTGAGACAATTTACTTTTGAAATGAATTAATAACAAGAAAGAAAATATGGCGTAACTAAGTTTTACCTAAATAATGATGACCATGGCATCATTGTAAACGTTGAGTGTAGGAAAAATCGTTATTCCTTCCCGGTCTTGTATAAGGTTCCTAACAGTTTCTCAATGTTTGATTGAAGATATGACCATTGGCCACGTCTTTGTAACGTTAGGTGTAGGAAAAATCGTTATCCAATCCTGCGTAAGGTTCCTAACACTTTCCTTTATACATTATTGAAATTGAGTCAACTTATGCAATCTTCTCATTAACTAATTAAGTATTCCAAGTAAAACAAAATAAAACTGTAAAGACTATTTTTTATATGTTTAAATTAAGTTCTATTGCAAAAACTTATTGTATAAATAACTTGCTCTTCAAAAAAAAAAAAATACTATTTCACGTCGAAAAAATGACAAAATATGGCCGGCAAAGGTGTTGAGAATAAAGAGTCATTTCATTTTAATTAAAAAGTAAAAACGATTATTGAGGTCTAAAAGTCTGAAGTCAAAGTCTTCTGCAAACGGTGTATTTCCAGGAAAGTAGTGTCTAGTGAAAAGATGTATTTATATTGAGAATATGCAGTGAGCATGAGGGGATCAGTTAGAATTGAAGTTAGGATGAATATGGAGAGTGAAAGCAAGCAAGTTAAACAGAAGCTGGGGATCTTGGATATCCTCAAGGAAGCTGTAACATTTTATGCCAGCAACATCAACTTCATCATCTTCACCTTTCTCACTTCCCTTCCTTTCTTTTTTGTCATGGTTTACTTTGAAACTTTGTTCCAGCAAACTATGGTTGAGACCCCAGAAATTATATCACTTCTACCATTTAAGGAACGAAATAATATATATTTTCATTTTGCATATCATCCTCACATTTATGGGGTCGTCGACACACCTGGTAAAAGTTTTAGTGAGGATTATTTGCCTGTTTTGATTCAACTTGGATTTATTTACTTGGTGCCTCTTCATGTTCTAGGGCTCTGCTCTGCGGTTGTAACTATGGATTCGGCTTCAAAGCTGCGCTCAGAAGAGAATAACATTAGTCTCAAGGATATGTTTAAAAGATCCATTGACATATCAATAATGAAAGGCACATTTATAACTTCTTTGTATATGCTCTTTTGGTCATCTTGTCTCTTGATTGCATTCCCATGGACAGTAAATAACTGTTATATTTTCTTCAGGGGTTTTGGTTTCTACATATTATTTGCGGTAATTTGCTATGTAGCACTTGCAAAGCTATTGATGGTATATTTGGAATGGAGTGCTATCTGGAATATGAGTTTTGTGATATCAGTTGTGGATGGTATATATGGTATTGGGGCTTTGCGAGTTTCGTATTACCTCAGCAGTGGTAATCAGAAGAGAGGACTACTTTTGATGCTTGTTTTCTTTGCTTTGGGACTTTGTTTAAGGTTGTCATGTGTCTCCCTTGGATGCTATAAAGGAGGGTACGGGATATTTGTACAAATTGGGCTCCTCACTGTGTTAAATACACTGAAATGGCTGTCGTGCATGATTTACTTTTCTGATTGCAAGGAGAGGAAAATGGAGAAGAAAGTTGATGAGGAATCAGGTAAAGATCTTGCAAAATGATTCATGGAAGAATGGAACTTGGAGATATTTTGCTGGGAAATACTGATGAATTTGTTTTTATGTAGAGTTAGTGATGATAATTTGAATAATGTACGACTATTTATCTGAATTATTGATCAGGAAAATATTGAGAACAATAACTTTCGTCAAATGACAAGCTTACAATAAATCTACTTTATTTTCCTGTCTACACTCTAGCATGAAATTTCTATTTCTATTTTTGAGTTGAGATGAAGGAACTGGTGGCCTAGTTAAGCAATAAAAACAGAATGAGCTAGGGATGTTTGGCTAGAAAATTTGTTTGGAGACTGGTAAAGAATGGGGCACTTTGTTTTGATATTAAGCATCATGTTACCATATGTTTCTGAGCGTAGAGTAGCTTAATTGGCTCAGATACAAGAAAGTGTGGAATTCCACGTGCTGCCATAACTACCATCTTGTTAATATTACAATTTATCTCTCTTCTCAACTGAAGAACGGCAAAATTCTTCTTTTGGAATGAGGTTTTTTGTATCACTTACAACTCATTTTGCTGACAAAAGATCTACAGAGTAATGTCATATAAAAGTTTGAATCCTTCCATGGTTCATTTGCAATCACTCGGTACACAAGACATCCCATCCTGCCTTCTCACATGCTCTTGTCAATTGTTTTAGAATCAATCACTCTAGCAAAAAGATTGCAAACAGTTATAACCAAAACGCGAAACTTAACCTCAACTGATTTACTTTTTATTAATATGTGTAGTGAGATTAACAGAAGCAATCAATTTTATAACAGAATGGTTCCAGTTTACAACAAAAACTTTTACTTCCTCCCTTCTACTTACTCATATGTTGGCACTAGTAAATGGGAAACAGGACTAACCTTTAATGTGAACCATAAAAATTTTATTTAATAGAAGAAAGTGTGTGAGAAAGTGGCTGTTAGATATATAGGCTATCCTTTTGATGCATAAGTAAGAAAGGAGATTGGAAGATATGACTTTATATATAATATCCAAATCTCTTATTACTATACCGATCTTAGTCGGTTTAAACAATTGAACAATAATACAAATATGCATTATATTTATTATTAAAAAAAAACAAGTTTTGCTATAAAAAAAGTAAAATATATTTCTCAGTTTCTTATGATTTTATTTATAAACTTAACGTATACATTTTTAAACTTTGTTTTAATATGTACATAATTTCAGGTCATCTCTGATTTAACTCAAATTAATTTTAAAACATTAATCCACCCTTTCCACTGTTTTTTTTTCTATTAAAAAAAAAACAAAAATTAGCTGTGTATGAAAGAGTGATTAGTGGCAGAGAAATGGTAACAAAAATTGGTAAAAGAAAAGAGATTAGAAGGTGTGAAGATTGTTTGAAATCGACAATCACATACAAATCGAAAAACAGAACAGAGAATAGGGAAGAGAGATATGACACAGTAATTTATCCTGGTTCACTCAATGTAGGCTACGTCCAGCTTGTTTGTACTATAATCACCTCACCGCCACTCGTTACAAGTCACTCGGTTTACAAGGGGAATATAAATAAGGTTAAAAGAAACCCTAACAGCAGCTATTCATGGGCCCTAGTCCAAACTACTAATAAAAGTAAAATATTACAAATAATCAGAGGTCCACAACAGTACCTAGCCTCTACGGGCCGGGGGTGCTGCCCCCCGGACCCCGCCGGAGCGGGACCCCAGTTGACTTTCTGCTGACCCCGCCAATAAGAAGGGTTGTCATCTGATTGCGAAAGATGAGCCATATCCAACAACAAGAAATAGGTAGGAGAATGAGAATGCACAGCCACACAAACCAGAATAGAAAGAGTGATGAGTGATGACTCACTAAAGTGATGGATGTGGTGAAGAACGGCTAGCGGTGTGGGACTTCACATGGCTTCTTCTACACTCGCCCTCACTCTCAGCCTCTCCACCACCTCCTACTCCTATCGTCCCAACACCAAACACCGGTTTTCATGTCCGAGAATAAAGTTATTCTCCTTCAAGCACCGCTCCTTCTCCGTTTCAGCTTCTGTTTCCACTTCAAATTCGCTTCAGGCTCTCATATTCGACTGCGACGGCGTGATCCTCGAGTCTGAGCACCTGCATCGCCAAGCCTACAACGATGCCTTCGTTCACTTCAACGTTCGCTGCCCCTCTTCTTCTTCTCCGGGCCCACTCAACTGGGACGTTCAATTCTACGACGAACTCCAGAACCTCATTGGTGGAGGCAAACCCAAAATGCGATGGTTCTCTATTTTGTTCTTTTGTTTATCTTTATGTTCTGCTGTTGGAGTTTACTTACTTATCGTGTGATTGTGTTGTGTTGTTTAAGGTACTTTAAGGAACACGGGTGGCCTACGTCCACGTTGTTCGAGACGCCTCCCACTAATGATGAGGATCGGGCCAAGTTGATTAACACTCTTCAGGTATTTATGCCTTTCTTACCTTTTTTCCCTTTTCTGTCTTTAGCACTCAGAGTAAGTTAGTGTGTATATATTGCATTAGCTTCCTTACATTTTGTTTTTATCGTTAAATGTTAATGGTTAGTTCTTATTAGTGGAGATTTGAACACGTGATCTCTCCCGCTTCCTTCTCCCTTTACCACTAAGCCAATCTTAGAACCCACATTGCTTCATTACGTGGTTATTAGTTTAGGTGCTTCGTAATTCAGTTATTAAGTTTCTCATAATATGAATGTCACTCAGTCTTCTGAACTTGGCTCTTGCCCTTGTTACTGTTTAGAATTTAATTAGAATGGATTAACAATTTAGAAGCTTTTTAGACTGTCATCCAATCATAAGCTTTTGAACATGGAATTTTACCCCATTTCAATCCTAGTGTGGAAAAATGGAGTTAACGTTCGTTGCCATTATTTCTTTTTTTCTTTTCTTTTTGGCTATTCAATTTGCATATAGAAAATTCCCAAAGTATGAGAACTAGAGATGTTTATTTCCTTCCTTCGTTAATGAACAAGAGAACTAGCAAAACCATGCTCATGAGAATTGCTTCTTATTCCTTTTCAACTATTTTGAGTGGCCAAATCAAATTTATGCATGCATGAATGTCATATTTTGATGTTTAACCAGTGAAGACCCTTTCAATTGTCATTTCATTTGGAATATGATGTCATCGCATTTTCCTTGTATTGATCATGTAGGATTGGAAGACTGAGAGGTACAAAGAAATAATCAAGTCAGGAACTGTGAGTGGACTCCTATACTGTGAAATTGGTATCTGAATTGTTGGTATGCTACTGTTAAATATTCGTATATTTTGGCACAGGTAAAACCCAGACCTGGAGTTCTGAGATTGATGGATGAGGCCAGAGATGCAGTAAGATAATGATATATGTGTTCTAGCACTGCACTGATCTCTAGTTTCAGTTCCATTACCTAATGTATTACTTGCTTTGCTTCTGATGGGATGTCTTCGATCTGAGCTGTTTCGGTTATTGTTATAACTCATATTTTCTGTTAGGGATATTATCTTTTAAGTTTGTCACTTTTTTCCAAATTGTTGTTGCAGGGGAAAAAGCTAGCTGTTTGCTCCGCAGCGACTAAAAGTTCAGTTATTCTCTGTCTTGAAAACCTTATAGGAATGGTAAGCCCATTCTCACTATTGGGAGTAGAAATTATTTATTAATTTGCACTCAACCCTGTTATTTTCTCTGTTGTAGGAGCGCTTTCAAGGCCTTGATTGCTTCCTTGCTGGTATATATCCTTTTATTGGTCATATAACATTCGAGACATATGTTTCCTGCTCAAGTATTGTGAAACAAAACTTACACCATGCTGCAGCGCCCTCTGAAGCATAAAAGCTCAAAATTAATTTTCATCTATGTTTATTTTTTCATCCTATAAGAAAATTGGATAACACATTCTCATAACATTAGTTCTATTATACATGTGTAGAAAGGTTTTCCACTTTTCCTAGTTGTTAACATCCACCACTCAGCTTGCAAATTTTATTGATATTTTTATGTGGCAGTACTTTGGGTATTTAAGTTTAAATCTATCTGTCCATTTATTTTTGTTTTTTATCAGTAAATGTTAGTTGTTAGTTATGTTAGTGGGAGGGATTCGAACCCATAACCTCCCTCCTCCCTTCTCGCTTCAACCACCAAGTCAATCTTATAACTCCTCATCTGTTCATTTATTTAAACTTCCAGGTGATGATGTGAAGGAAAAGAAGCCTGACCCATCAATATACGTGACAGCTTCCAAGGTTTTATTATGACAATATGATCAAAAACTTTGAAACATGAAGTTTTAAATTTATTTTATGCACTAACCGAGTGAGCATAATTTACATGAGCATTGCAGAAGCTAGGTATATCAGAGAAAGACTGCTTGGTTGTAGAGGATAGTGTTATTGGATTGCAGGTAGATTTTCTCGTGTTTTCAATTTTCTATATTTTGAGATATAACCAATCTAATTATATGGTATATGCTGTTTAAGAAGAGAAGAAAACGGAATAGATGAGCTTGGGTTAGAAAGTCTAAGGGCAAGGAATTGTCTTTGTCTATTATTAGACATAACAATATCAATAGATGAGCCTAGACATATGGAATTTCAATTACAGAATCTTCTTTTGTTCCTTAATTCACCAAATTGCATTTAATCTTGTTATTTAACTAACAAAAATGCTGAAACTATCATCTGATCTAAATTAACCTCTATAGGCAGCAACACAAGCAGGGATGTCATGCGTGGTTACCTACACACCTTCCACAGCAGAACAGGTGAGGCAGTTAACTTTCAAACAAACTCAACAAGAAAATGCCAATTAATTTGATATTGAACATGGAGGGGAATTACTATCCACTTAAACTGGCTGCATGATGATGTACCTGTATTATATTTTGGATCTAATGTAGGATTTCAAAGAAGCCATAGCAATCTACCCTGACTTGAGTAACGTAAGGTATAAGGCATTGCTAACAACTGAAAGTATTAGATTTTCTTCATTTAGACTCAGCTACTAAAATTGTGTGAACCATCATGCAGATTGAAAGATTTGGAAGTACTACTTCAAGATGTAGTAGCTGCTAAATAGAAGATTTCCTTGTGCTATGGAAATGTTGCTATTTTAGCTGCCCTGCAGTGGTTTCTATCAGGAAAATGGATTGAAATATTTGATGTTTACGACAAGGTTAAGATCTCTTAAAAAAAAAAACATTTTTTCCATATATTAATTGACAGTGGATGATGTATACGTGCAAATCAAAATGTGACAACAATTCTTTGCAAGATGTATTAAAGACCATAATCTATTGTTTGTGTTTTTCTCATTAAATTGTAATGCTTGCCAGATATTTCCTTTGACAATTCATCATGTTCAATGCAAGAAAATTGCGATATTTTAGTAAGGATAAGTTTGTTTTCGCCATAAAAATAAGAAAGGAAGAAAAAATCAGCAAAGAACTTAATATGAATGTACCTCAAATTTAATGGGTTCCGAATGTAAGTGTCTTTCGGACTCTCAAGTCTCAATCATCTAATAACAAAACAGAAGAATGACATCAACGGTTCTTCTGATTCTATTCATGTCTCCTTTTGTGATATACGTTCGTATTTTCTTAGGTAGTTATGGATTAATTTGTCACCGTTAAGGGAAGGACTGATATGCTGAATGCTAGTAGCATTGCAATGGAAATGTTGTTTGAAGTTTGAAGAGTCTACATATTTAAAAGGAAAAAAAAGTTGTTTTATTCAGAAGATGTATTTAAAACAGTCGTAATAGTTTACTATATTTCCTTGTTTTCTAAATAATAAATCAATTCTCCCAAAATTTTAAACATATAAACAGTTTGAAAAAAGTGAGACGAGAGAGGCTCGAGAACTAACCTCAGGATAACTCAGTAGCTATGAAACCTACGCGCTAGCCAACTGTGCCACCACCCCTTTTTATAGAAGTGAGCTTAATTATACTTAACCTTTAGTAATTTTCACAATTAACCATATAAGTGCCACATATTAAAATTATACTATGATAAATACTTTTTTTTTAAAAAAAAAGTGTCATATAATTTTGTTTATCGGACAATTGCAGTAGTGCACAGTTTCATGTTTTTAGTATTTTCAACATAGAGACAGTTGAATTTCATTTTGATGCATTCTTAAAAAAAAAAAAAATATCGACCACTAAAATAGATTAGACTCTTATGGCATCCTTATTTGAGATTGTATTTTTGTTCTTTTCATTTTTCTTCTCTTTGTGTAAAAGAAAAAACTCTATTCATTATAATTGTCAGTTTTAAATTTTTGAAAATTATAAAAAAAAAAATCATTTTTTTTAATTTTTAGCTTCAATTTTTGTGGTTTTAATTTTTAAATTTAGTATTAAATATTAAATTTAATTGGTGATAGAGGAAATGATGGAAGCAAAACAAAAGAGGAGGAGAACTTAATAATACTAACAATAAATTTGTGACAATAATATGACATAATAATGACGATGGTGACAATAATTATAATATTAACAAATAATGATGGTGATTAGAATGATGATGACTATTATGTTAGTGCTAATGATGGTGACAATTGTGACTAGAATGATTATGACTCTTTAAAGATGATTGATGATAATTGTCTTTAATCACAACACTATAACTTCTTCATGTAAAATCTAGATAATTAATTATTCGGTTTTTGTAATTTAAAATTTTAAATAGGGTAAGAAAATAAACATTACACACTAATCAAAGAATGATGGAAACTTTTCTAAATTTGTTTCTTGCAAACATATTTTTACTTTTGAATTTAATGGTCATACAATAATAATCTAAATGTCATTCAATTGTAATTCTCATCTTATTCATGATAAGTTTATTAATTTTTATAATAAATACTTTATAAAAAAGATCAACAATATTTTTTTATTAAATGAAAGTTTTACTTTCAATATATATGACCATTAAATTCTTTATTTGATAGGGGAAAAAACTAAACATTTTAGTTTTAGGATAAGAGAAAATAACAAGGAGAAAACAGTTATAGTTGGAAGGACTTTTAATCCGTGCGCTGAAGTATTTACCCCAACAAAATTGAATTATTTACTGTAAATTTCATTTTTAAAAATATTCTAAAAATGGAAACAACACAAAATCTAGGATAATTACTAATTAAACACACTGGTAATGAAATGGGGTGGTGGCGCAGTTGGCTAGCGCGTAGGTCTCATAGCTTCTGAGTTATCCTGAGGTCGAGAGTTCGAGCCTCTCTCACCCCAATATCTTTTACAATCTATAATATAGAATTCGTTTTTGTTCTTTCCCCTGATCTTGTTCATGGTTCTCATGAGAGTTGGGTCTGGTCATTCTGCCTCGTTTTAACAATATGGTCGTGGGCAAATTCGAAGCTTGTCTTCATACTTTTTAATATATTAAAATCATAATAAAATTGGGTGAAACATTTAATCTTTTGTTTGTGTGGTGTCAACAAATCTATTAGCCTACTGTTAATTATCAGATGGAAAATGGAGAAAGGGACCCAAATTAAAAATCCTAAAAAGTATGATAACCGAATTTGTGCATAAAAATAATGAAAACCAAAATCACATAGTGCAACTAAGAATATTGATAAATAAATTCTTTTAAAATTCAGTACTTAGAAGAAGAAAAAATGTTGAAAGTGATATTAACATTGCTCTACCTGTAAAGGTATAAAAGGCAAAACGTGTAGTTCTTTAACCATTTAGATTGTGTTCGGATACTCGTTTCACCGACGTTGAACGTGGAAATTACACATTTTATTACAAAAACGCTGAAGCAACAAGGTTGTTGCTTTTCCATTGTGTCAAAAAGACGCCAACACTTACACACACTTAGTATGGAGTAGATATAGTTTGAACTTATCATACGATTGCAACTTACACTAATGGAGTAGTAACCATTTATGATACGATTGCAACATTCCCCCAACAAAGAAGAAAGAGGAAGGAAAAAAAAACGTTACCACTACGGTCAATAAGAGCACCCCTCAACATCTGCAACTGTCCTCAACTTCCAACTGTGCATGTGTGGTAACAAGGAATATATAATCTTTCGATATATGGGATTAAATAATAATTATTTGCTTTGTTCTCAGAGCATCTATTTTTTTTGGAAATAAAGATAGCATTGAACCTAAAGCATAGTTCAATATCACCCCACCCCAAAATAAATTACAAAAAGAGTATAAGTTCCAACGAAGAAAAAGATCTCTCTAAGTTCTTCTGCTCTTCATCTCCTGTTTCCAAGGACAAATAAACAACCTCCACCAACACAATTTAATCCTTCCCAGAGTACAATAGCTGTTAAGCTGTCCTCAGTAAATGTGTAATCAAGAATGATGCATCTGAGAAAGAAGAATATTTGAAGTAGAACTATTTGGATAGATACACAGCTTCCAACAAAATATTATCTCCTACCCGTGGCAGTCTTGCCTTTGCTTAAATCAGCAAGTTCCTCAATAAGCTTTCTCTCATCATTGCTCAGTCTTTTAGGGATTTCAACTTGCACACGAACCAATTGATCACCCCTCATATTGTCTTTATTCAGGAAGGGAACACCTTTCTTAGCCATAACAAGTGTTGTGTTCGGTTGTGTCCCAGCAGGAATTCTCAAATCGACTTTTCCATCTACAGTAGGAACCTTAATTGTAGTCCCCAGGATTGCATCAATATACGAAACCTTGCAGGTGTATAAAATGTTGGTGTCATCACGTTTAAGGGCAGGATCTGGGATAACCTCAATAACTACAAAGAGGTCACCAGGGGAACCACCTCTCCTTCCAGCATTCCCCTCATTCCGGACCCTCAGACGACTACCAGAGTCCACACCAGCTGGGACCTTCAGGCTTATCCTTTTTGATTTCCTCACCCGACCATCCCCAGAACATGTATTGCAAGGTGTTGAAATTTCTCCTGTCCCATTGCATGAAGAGCATGTCATTGACTGCTGGAAGATGCCTAATGGAGTTCTTGTTGATGAGACAACCCGGCCTTGACCTCCACAAGTGCTACATCTGGATGGTGTAGTCCCTGGTTTAGCCCCTGAACCATTGCAAGTTCCACAGCTCTCTAATCGGCTTATCTCTATCTCTTTTTCTATGCCAAAAACTGCTTCTTTAAAGTTCAAAACAAGACTGTAATACTCATCTTCACCATCAATTGCTCCATTCCAAGAACCTCTGGAACCTGCACCGCGATTCATGCCCTCAAACAGTGATTCAAACAGATCAAATGGATTGCTGAAATCCTGGCATGACAGAAAGAAATCATTCATTGAGAAACAAGAATAACAATAAAATTATGCATCACCATCAGAGGTAACTTACCCCCATCCCCATTCCAGAACCTTTAAGCCCAGCCTCTCCAAATCTGTCATATATGGATCGTTTCTCATCATCTGATAACACCTGCAATGGAATTTATTCGCAGAAAAGTTATTGTTAAACATATGCATAAGGGCAAACTGAGTTTAATAATCTGCAGTTTTACCTCATATGCATTACTAATTTCCTTAAATTTTTGTTCAGCTCCAGGTTCTCTGCAACACAAGAAAATGCAGACAATAGTTTAACAATAAGCAACAGTTATAAAACGATTCAGATGACACCAGAAAATTATGCAACTAGCAAAATTGTGTTTAAGACAGCTTATTTTTCTTAATTTCAGCTGTTTTTATATTTTTTAAAAATGTTTGAAAATGAAGCTCAATTGGAATTGCATTTTTTGTAACTTAAGTCCTCCCCCCACCCCCCTTGAATTTGAACAAACATTGTCATTTTGCTTGCCAGTAAATTACTATATATGCAAATCACAGTAACAAAATAAGCATTATTGTTTATAACATATTAAGAAACAATAATAAACAAAGAAATCAATTCACAGAGAAAGCATTATCAATCAATGTTCAAAATATGATGTGAATGAAACTCACAAGACAAGCAACAAGCACCATAATCTTAGATAGCCAAACCATGTTGGCTACAGCAGTAGTGTTTTTTTTTTTTTTTTTTTTGGGGGGGGGGGGGTCGACAAGGGAAAGGAATACATCAACAGCACCTTTAACCCAAGCTAATCGGTGGCGACAAGGGAAAGGAATGAATCAGAAAAAAGACAAAGTCCAATATGTGAAATCAGGAAAAGAATTTAACTCACTTGTTGACATCTGGATGATAATTCCGGGCAAGCTTCCGATATGCTGAAATATCAAAAGTAAAGAGCTTTGATATTGCCATGACACACACACTAGGTCACTAATCACAATAAAAGAATATGCATAATCAAGCAAATAATATGCAGATTCTGATTGATGACAATTTCTCAATCACAATTGTTCAAGTTTAGGTATTAGATGGAAAAGAGAAAACTGAGACATACTTCACTGATACAATTGTGATGTGTTATATAAACAACAGCAAAAACCTTGAAGTCAACTATTTGATGTGTTAATAAACACTTAGAGATAATGCTTTATATGCTTTATATTTATATGCACCTTCACACCTAGAGTAAAATTATTTTAATTTCTCAAAGGTCAAAGGAAGCAGAATGAGTTACAAAAAAGTGGGTAATCATTAATAATCAACAGACTAAAGTTACTGTGATAATTATTTTGCTTATATAGAGATGGCTACGAAAAAACAGGTTATTAGCAAATCAATACACTGTATTCAAACATTTCAACTTATAATAAATTAATAATGGAGGTATTATCATGTAACAGATAAGGAAACAAATAGAAAATACCGCTCTTAATTTCAGATTTACTAGCATTTCTTGAAACCCCAAGGACAGAATAATAATCCTGCATGTTGACAAATAAAGGATATTCAGTGCAATATATTGAATAATTCACATGGGCTTTATACAGTTGAAATAAGAGACAACGAGGCATCCTTTCACAAAGTAAAATCATATATTTAAAACACACACACGCAATCACTGCTGAAGAGTGCATTTTAAACTTACAGCATTTGCTCTAACAATCAACCTTGATCCCTTGCGATGATTAAAAGTTTGGGGCGCACCCACATTGAGCAGTGTAGAATCTCGAGAAAAAAAGCTTGAACTTGTTGCAGCCATAAAGCTTACCCTGCCGGTAACAATGCAAAAAAGGTGAGTTAAAGAAATTACAAAATCAAGCACAATGAACTAGGCTGAAAATTTTGAGTATAGCTGCTGTGTAGGATGCTAAAGAATATTACATTTGTTGGAAATAGTATTTAATGTACCAAGGAAATAGTAGATTCATGTATCACATGATAAAATGCCATTTAGTACTCATGGGTATTAATGTCTACGAAGTCACACTCAATAAATATCACAGTAGTCAATATCATGCTATAGCAGTGCGAAGTTGCAGAATGAAGTGGTCCTTCGTTGCAACAGGATTCAAATAGCAGTACTATCATGATATATGCTTCAAAAACCCTTTTTTTACCCTGAAACAACATTGTTTAGCTTTTAGGGGCATAAATACTGATTTCTCTCCCATTTTCTATGCATTTTTTGCTTCAATGGTAGGATTTGAAACCCTTCTTCCTTGACCATTCCACATAAAAAAATTCCTGTTTTGACCACTGTTCCTTCACACTTTACAGGACTATTTTTTCCGTGTGTTCCATTCTTTCTTCTTCCTTAAACTTTCTATTTCACATTCTATTAATTTTTATCTAACTTGTTATTTGTTTTCCTATTAATTTCACCATCATCTTTCATTTTTTGATGTCATTACTATGTTCGTCTTGCTCCTAGATTGATGGTGATTGTTTGTGCAAACTGCTACTCTTATTATTTATCATGCATTTCTTTAATTTTGGGTTTTTCTTTCGTTTTTGAGTACTTATATGTATAGTATAAACTATTTAGTTTATATTATAATATTTAAAATAACAGCCATCCCCCGTTTTCAAAGCTAGCCACTATGTGCTGCTATTTGAGATTGATAACTATGATTGATATTAACCTAGGAAAAAGTCTCCACCAAGTCTATTAAAATCCTATACGTATGGATATTTTGCATAAACTATGTAATAAGAAAGCATTTCCCTTCTCTAAATTCTCTCTAGATTATTTTTTTCTCACTTTCTCTTTCTTCCTCCCCCTCTAAATCGAACAATACTCAAAGACAGATAGGATGGAAAGCATTCCCTAGATTTTGCGAAATTCAGACCATATCCAAACCATAAAATTACTGTCAATGACAATTAAAGTAATAAAATCAAAAATTACACCTAACTTATGATTACATATCACTGCTGAATGATATTGTAGAGAAAACAATGTCAAAACTTAAAAAGTAATATATTCCTTTCCCAAGGTGCAATACAAGTGCATCAACATGAATCATGAAAAGGATTTTTAGGGGTGCAAACCAGTGAACCACAGACCTACTGCTATTACATGCAATGAGTGCCTCATAAATTGCTATTAATGGCGGCACACCTATACTACTAACATTCTACAAAACAAATATTCAATCATAGAACTCACTTGTGGCTGGATGGTGCAACCTTTCCTGTGATACTGGATCCTAGTAATAGCTGAGGATAAATTCCCCATTGTGCAGCAGATGTACTACCAAAAGGTGTTATTGCCATCTATTATGTAACCTTCTCTGATGAACTTCTGCTAGCTGGAAAAAAAATGTATACTGAAATTTAATATGCTAGCATGGTAAGAGACCATCACATCCTGGGAGACTGCGGATTTGAAGACATATAACTTTATTGCTAACTGTATGTTTCATGAATTTTGAGTAATTTGTTTAATTTTTCAGCATTTATTGTTTATACTTTATAGTTTTAAATATCTGGTCATCATGCCATACACTATACCGCTATAGCATTTGTTACGGGGTTGACAGATACACGCCACTATCCATGATTGACAACTATGGAACACCAATTCAAATCCTATTTCTTATAATGATCTCGAACATGGAAATCATTTTCTAAATCAAATGAAACCTATTTCCTAACTATTCAAACACTGAAAAAATCAATTACCACCAAATGCAAACCGATATCTAAATAAAATCAATTACCAGATAAAGTTAAACACTGAATCTAACCTCTAGAGTATACAAAAAAAAAAAAAAAAAAAAAAAAAAAAAAAAAAAAAAAAAAAAAAAAAAAAAAAAAAAATAAAAAAAAAA
>PYAF01000205.1:2747662-2760003 GCA_007407185.1 Glycine tomentella | reverse complement strand
AAATTTACTCTCTTTTCAATAATTTTTAAATATATTAAATATTATTAATCAAACAATTGAATGTGTTAATATTAATTGAATGTACATAATCATTTATCATAAAAATTAAACATTTGTACTATATTTACTTATTTTTTTAAAACATTTTATTCATTAAATTTGTTTTTGTGTATACTCATAATAAACTAAAAAAAGTGTTATTTGAGAGACAAGTGAAAGTTGAATAATTCGAATAATAAAGTTTGATCCTTAAAAAAAAAAATAATCACAGTTTACTTAAGTTATAATCCAACTCCAACTTCGAATTAGTGAGTATCTTTTCATTGATGAAATTTTTTTTATCTTTATTAGATGTGCATGTGAAGCCGAGTGTGTAGCAAGCTGGGGAATCCATTAATTATTTGATCCAGCACTCCATTCCTGAAAGAGAAAGAGAGCAAGGCTCAAAGCATGGCGCCAACACCTCCTCTTCCTACTCTCCTCCTCACCCTTCTCTCCCTATTCTCCTCTTCTACATCAGCCCCACCCACAACCACAGCATGCCGCGACACCTGCGGCTCAACCAAGGTCAAGTACCCCTTCGGCACGGGCCACGGTTGCGGCTCCCCTCTGTTCAGCCCCTACGTAACCTGCGGCTCCAACGGCACCGGCGAGCAACTCTTCCTGAAAAGCCACACCGGCTCCTACCCGGTTAGTTCCATCTCCTACAGCACCTCCACCCTCACCCTCAGCCCACCTTCCATGTCCACCTGCACCTCCATGCACCCTTCATCCACCAACTTCGGCATAGACTGGACCTCCCCCTTCCAAATCGCCTCCTCCACCTTCCTCCTCCTCTCCTGCCAACCCCCCACCACTTCCCTATCCTCACCCATCTGTGACCCTTCCTTCGACTACCTCTGCGCATCACTCTACACGTGTCCTGCCGTCGTCGCCCTCGGCCTGCCCCTCTTCCCCCCCAGCAACACCTGCTGCGTCTACTCCCCCGCCAACCTCGACGGCAAAGGGGAGCTCGACTTGAAAGCCATGAAGTGTGGCGCCTATGCTTCTGTTGTGTCGCTCGGGGATAACCCTACGGACCCCACTCACTGGGTCTATGGAGTGGCCTTGAAGTACTCTTTTGGTGGGGCTTTGGATAATAACTATGGCACTACCAAGTGCAGTGGTTGTGAGAGTAGCGGCGGGGTGTGCGGCTTTGCGCCACCTGGGAATGGGTTTGTGTGTGTTTGTAAAGGAGGCTATAACACCAGCTTGGATTGCTCCACTACTTTCAACCAGAACCAGGACTACGTTTGGGACTCTTCCTCTGCGAATCACATCTTCTTCACCTGTACGTCAATTTTTCCTTCTTTTTTATTTAATGTTGCAAACAATGTCAAAATGTTGTCTCGTTTTCTTAGTGTTCTTCATCACTCTTTTCACCTTTCATATATTCCTACACGCATACGCAAGGAAAATGACTGTCACTCTGAGATGGGTATAATGAATAGTCAGTGATTTTCTTATATAAGTATGAAATTGTAAGGTTTAACGAGTAATTATTCCTGTTATTTTGGTATGAAAATAATCTTCTTCCTACGTACGTACGTACCTCTTCACACACACACACATATTAATAATAATAGTAACTAATAGTACTTGTTTTGTTTGGTTCAAGTTCTTATTGAAGATAAACAACCATTTAATCATTTTATAAGTTCTTGAAATCATTCCTTATAATATATATTCAGTGAAGATTATTCTTTTTTACACTTAAATACTCTCATTTGGTTGGGCGCAAAAAAAAAAAGAAGAAGAAACGTATTAGGAAATGTGTTTTATTTGTTTGTTTATTTATTTTATTAATTAAAACTAAATGGTGGTGTAAAACTAGTTTGACGAAAGTAATGAATAAAATTATTCATGTATAGGCAGAAGGAATAGGATGCGAAAGTACAACGCTTTATAATAATCTTCTCTCTAGCAAAGAAAAAAATATAGTTATGCATGCCTGTATCATTAATCATCTGTTCTGTGTGAATGTTTAGCAGCTTGGCATGTTTGGAGTCCTATTTTGGCTGGTTTTATTTTCTGCTTAGTTTGATCAGGATTCAGGGGAGCCATTCAATGGAGGCAATCATCAACCTTTTTTAATTAGCAAAAGTTGCTTTAGAAAAGTGGATTTACTCAAAAGGAAGAATAAAGGCATTCCGCATCCATTCCTATATCGTAGTCTTTGTGGATTCGTTTTTCTCTATTAAAATAGTTTATGATCAAAGAAGCAGGGGAGAATAACCCTACGTTCAGCCGCAGTGTTTGTGGATTTTCAGTAACTAGAAGAACTCAATTACTTTGGAGCAAAAAATATGTTCTAGTGTGTGTGTGTGTATATATATATATATATATATATATATCTTTTGCGACTTCATTTCATTCTTTACTATTTTTCGCTTTGGTGAACTTACCCGACTCAAGCCCGAAAAAAGGACGGAAAAAAAAAATGGAGAATGTCACAGTGGTTGGATTGGATGGGTAAGAATGTGCAAAAAGGAAGGCAAAGGCCCAAAGGGGTTCTTTCCTTAATCTTTATTAACCCTCCACTTTATTCCTTGTTTCTTCTCCCTTCTATTAATTGTTACGTTTACTTTCTTTTTCTCTCCCTTCTAAACTGCCAAATAGGACAGTGACTAATTAGTCATTGGCAGCCAGCACTGTAATATCAATATATTTTACTTATTTATTTTTCCAAAATAAAATGGAACACTAAAACAGGGAGACACAAATAGACAAATATATATATATATATATATATATCTGTGTGTGTATATATATATATATATATATATATATATGCACACCTGAAAAGCATAGACACAGAAGAGTTGAAATACCCACACCAGTTCATGATATTTCATATGCAATTCCTGTATCCTTGGCAACAAATTCCTCCGAATCAGATTCTATCCGTAGCCGAGTTTCCTGATATATGAGTTTACAGTTTTCAGATGCTCATCCACATACTTTAAATTGGCAGCAGATACACTCTTCTTTAACTCTATAAAGATTAAAGAACCAGTTTCACGATTATCCCTTCTCGTCCTATCCGAAAAGAAAAATACCGCATGCCTGATAACAGCGTATAAACAAATATATACACAAGCATATTCAAAAACAATGCCGAAAAATAAATCTCTCCCATTTCTCTGCTAATCCACTTAGCTACCGTTACTGTGGTTTTTTTGCACAGTTGGAGTTGGAGTAGTGGGATCAATGAGGAAGGATTTTAAATTCTTGTACATCTCCTTGGGCTTCTCTACATTGAGAGCATGCCCTGCATCCTTAATTACCACTAGTTGCGCGTTCTCTCCCAAATGTCTAAACATCAGGGGGGGAGGAAATGAGATTTTAAGTAAGTAAAACATAATAAAAATATATGGTTTATGCTTTCATGTTATACTGATATCTGAATTGCCATTATTCCATTTGGTATCTTTCCCAAAACTTCAAGACATAAGCTTGCTGAAGGCATTAGAGATGCTTTGAAGATAAAATTAATAGTGCGCTAAAATTATTTGAAATTACCTTTGTAGCCTATGAGCTAATTCCATAGGGAAGACCAGGTCCTTTTCTCCCCAGATTATTAACGTAGGCTGCATCATCGAAAAGTTGTGCCATTTGAGAAGTTCAGTGAAGGATTGCAAACATGGTGAAATTAACACATTAATGTTAAGTCAGAAGAGAATAACAAACCTGGGTTATCTTAGGAAGATTAGATAGTTTTCTATCCTTATGTAATGTTTCAATTAGTTCTTTCCTCTCTTGGCGGTTTTCAGTACACATCACCTGCAAGTAAAACCAGTTTCAGCAATGAAATTTGGTAAATTGGCAATCCGTGCTTGTGTATTCACGTCAAGGGATAGCCAATCACAAGTTTGAATCCTCTCTTATTTTTGAGTAATCATGTATAGTTGGAATTCAAGAGAGAAAGACAATTTTTAACAAATACTACTATAAGAGTTTCATATCATGCTTATTAGATTTGTGTCTTTTTCTCAATAAAAGGACTATAGAAGAGAGAATCCAAATCCAGCAATCAGACAGCATACAAGCAGACACAACTTATTTTCAAGGAAAAGGACAACTGAGAAGGAGATAGGAAAATGATGCATGGACCTCCGAATGCCATTTTCAGTGTATAGATACACGTAACAAAAAGAGAATAAAATGTCAGTTAATGGGGTATTTAAAAGGACTATAGAAGAGAGAATCCAAATCCAGAAATCAGACAACATACAAGCAGACAACTTATTTTCAAGTAAAAGGACAACTGAGAAGGAGATAGGAAAATGATGCATGGACTTCCGAATGCCATTTTCAGTGTATAGATACACGTAACAAAAAGAGAATAAAATGTCAGTTAATGGGGTATTTGCACTGTTAGGTGTCCAATCATTATTGCTGAATAGATAATCTCCAGTACAAATGTCAAAAATCAAATGGAAAATACACTTGAACCATCTAGTGCACAGAGAATTGCCCAAAAAACCAGTTGAACTTTCCAAGCATCAATAATGACATTGATGACAAAATTTAGTCTGAAAACAGCAATTGAGTGTGTAAGGGTATCCGTTGCAAAATTAACTTTTAGGCAAAAATAATTTTGCCAATCGATTAGGAATGCACCACAACATATTTAACTGCAAATCAAACATGCATATTTAACTGCAAACCAAACTTGCACTATATCGCGGGGAAACGTTTAGATCACACGCACTAGCCCTGCCAGTTCCCAATGTTCCGATTCCTATTATTGTTCTTTTAACTTTTTTCCGTTTCTTCGTTAACAATAGTTTTACCCTATTCAGCACCATGGTGGTAAAATCCAAGAAGACACATAAACATATATAATCAACCATCATACAATTGAATCAGGAAGAAGCAGACCAAAAAAATATCAGGAAGGAAAACAGAAATTGCGCTTTTTAAGCAAGATCACACGAATTCTATGAATCCAAAACATCAACACATAAGAGAAACAAAAAAAAAAAATTGAAGGCTTGAAGCATCAAATTAACATACTCACGTTAATGTAATCATTGAGGAAGCAAGTGGGCATGGTTTTGACAGGCTTGGCAAACGCGAGCTGCACGAGCTGCCTCAACTTTTCCGGCGTCTGCGGCAGTAAAATATCCGCAGCCTCATCCACAGTCTTCACCTGGAACATCCCTTCATCCAAGTCTTTATCTTCCAAGCACACCCCGGCGCAGCATAGCACCACCTTCTCCACGCGCTCCGGGAACTGCGCCGCGAGACTGTACGCCACGAAGCCGCCGTAGCTTATACCCACAACGCTGGTTCTCTGGAGCCCATGGGCCTGGAGGAGGGCCGCAACGCACTGGGCCTGGAAGACCTCGGAGCGGTCGGGGCGGGTCGTATGGGAGTCTCCGAAGAAGAGGAGGTCCGGGACGTAGACGTTGAAGCGGCGCGTGAGGGGCGAGAGGAAGTCGTTCCACTGCCACATTGCGTTGGCCCCGAAGCCGTGGATGAGGAGGAGATTGGGCTTGCAGTCCTTGTGGACCTTGGGGGCCCAGCAGTGCATGATGGTGCCGTCGCCGAGGTCTGTTGTCACGGATTTGAGGCCCGCGTTGGAGAAGGAGAAGCGGAAGCAGCGGTCGCGCGTGGCAGTGAAGCTGATGCACCCCGCCGCCATGTTATTAAGGTTAAGAGGATCGGGGGTTGTGTTGTGTTGTGTTGTGTTGTGTGTGATCAATGATTGGTTGATGATGGAATGAAGTAAAGGAGAGTGTTTTGCAGACTATGAGAGATTCTAGAGGACACAGTCACAGGACAAGACTGTGTAAGAGAGACAAGAGTCTTCAGATCAGATGCTTTCTTATTCTACTCAGAGAGCTAAGAATTATTTTTATATAATTAATTCATAAAACTATATTTTTCTTATTAAATTAATCAATTAAATCATTAGATCTTAAATTCATATTCATTTTACAATTATGGTCATTTTTTTATTATCATAAATAAATCTTTGTTATTATCACATTTTAACTTAGATTAAAATTTAAATTTAAAATTTATTATATATTATATATTTCTACTTCTATGATCTATTATTATTAAATTAGATAGTAACCATGGTAAACTTGGAGGAAATTTTTTCGGATTATATAAAAAATTATATTATAATAATTTTATTAATTTCTTATATTATTTTGAAAGTAAAAAAAAAAAGATTGTTTTTTCTTAAAACAATACTTACCCAGCATTAATAAATTTAATAATTATTAAATATAATTAAAAGTTTGAAAAATAAGTTTTAAAATAAACTATACTTACATCTCCTAACATTTAACAAATTTATATTTGATATTTCATTTTTAACATTTATTTTTTGTTTCCAATTTATGTAATAAAGTAAGAGATTATGAAAAAATTTGTGGACCTAGCTTTAGCAGAAATTACATATATAAATCACAAGAGAATATCAATAGATGGCCAAAATATTTACTAAATAAAAATAGCAAAAAAAAATCTATTTTATCTTTCTTTATTAAAAATGGATCAAATATTCAGTATAATATAAAAAGACATCACTCTAGCTACTACGGGTGAGAAAAGGAACTCCACCATGTGGTATATTGGTTTCTTAGAGCATCTTCAATGAAGAGTGTTTACATAGTTCCTTCACTTGAAGAAATCGTTTCTTGAAAAAACTCTGCACTAGAGATTGCTTCCGTGACGAAACGATTTCTTGAAAGAAAAAAAAGAAACGCATCTTATATAAGTATTTTGTTCTTAACAATAAAATACTATTATCCAGCATCAACCACTCGTCTAAAAAAATACGAAAAATAACAGGAAGAAGAACAAGGTCAACGATGTTAAATCAACAAACCATCTTACAGTAGTGGTTGCGTGAGAGAGATCTGCGGGCGACGATGGTTGAGCAAGGAATGGCCTATGACGGTGTTGGTGTGGTGTGGTGTGAGGGGTGATTGAGAAACAAGGAAGGGGAAGCGTGAAATGGGAAGATAGAAAGAAGCAAAGAAAATGAAAAGCAAAGGGGAACGTGAAACGCGTGGAGAAGAAAATGGAATAAGAAATAAAAAAGAAGCTTCTAGTAGGCTCTTGTGGTTACAAAAAAATTTGAATAAAAAATTTGGCTCAAATGGAACGTTAAAGAGCAAATAAAAAATCATTGAAAGGACAAAAATGAAACAACAAAGAGAATGTTAGAAAAACTAATCATTATTTTGATGACCGTTGTGAGAAAAATTACTGTTATAGATTTTTTACTATAAACTTGGCTCAATGAGATTGAATTTTGCACACAATATTTCTACTCCTAATTTTTTTCTTGTTCCTATCAAGCCTCAATTTTTTTATTCTATCTAAAATTGACCCCAATCAGTATAATTTGCAATGTTACTCTAGTTATTTGCAAAATCAAATACTCCTATTAGTGAAAATTCTCAAAATTCACATCAGTATGTTATGTATCAACCACCATTTACCAGTGAAAATTCTCAAAACACACCGCAATATGTTATGTATCCACCACCACCTCCTACCAATAAAAATTATCAAAATCCACCATAGTGTGTTATGCATTCACCACCATCACACATATGGTATATGCATCCTCCATCAAATGTAGAGCCACCTACTAGTGGTTGTTCTCAAAATCCACAATTTTGTAGTCAGCTATCACCCCCTCTAACCCAAACACGTGTTATATGCATTCTTTATCCAATATTGAGCCTCCAAGCAATCACCAATCGGTGTAGACAATATTCTACTAAATGAGAGAGTACAAAATTATAGTGGAAAATATATTCGTACAACATTCTCAGTGATAGAAGATGTGAGTCTCGTTCGATTATGGCCCAATGTGTTCAAGGATTTGATAATAGGTGTCGACCAAACATCAAACCAATATTGGGCAATGATAAAAATGTGTACAACAATGACGATGTGCATCAAAGCGAACAATTTTGTGAAAGAAGCTCGACTCAATGGAACAGGATTCACTCTGCAATTCAAATGTTTAAAGGGTGCTACAAACAAGCAGATAAACATAGGAGAAATGGAAGTTCAGAGAATGATGTTATGACTAATGCTCATATGACGTTAAGCATTCTTGGTTGTTGTTGAAAGATCAACCAAAATTCGATGTAGAATTTATGTCAAATTATTCAAAAAGAACAAAGATTTTTGTAGGTGGAAATTACTCGTCGTCTGCTAATCTAATACACTCATTGAAGTCGAAGAATATGATACATTATTGCCAATGTAAGAGCCCAATTGGACAAAAGCAGCAAAAAGGAAGAGAAAAGGAGAAGAAGCTTCTAACACTCTCGATATATCTGGCATAGAAAGTACAATGAAAGATAAAATTGTGAACACATCAAAACTTATTCAGTTAAAGGAGGCACAAGAAAGATGTATGAAGTATGAAATTCTCATTAAGGATGCATCTAACATATCTCAACAGCAACGACAAGACCATGAAAAGTATTGTGACCATATTAGGAAAAAACTAGGATATTAAATGTCAGTTCTTATTATTTACAAATGTTATGTTAGTGTTATGTTTGATAATTAATTTTAGTAGTGTAGGTCATTGTTGTATCTTAAATTCATAATTTTATGTTGTAAAACTAAACATTGAAACTAGCTATTAGAAAACTAGTCGTTATGAATCAAGTTATATAAATGTTCAATGTTTCATCATTCTCACATGTTCTCATACAAATTACAAAATATTTATTTTTGATTTCAAACACTTCAATTACCATATAATGGATCCAAATATCAATTTAGAGGAAGTTTTGGATCGAATAATAGATGAAGAATTGGAAGACAACACCGATTAAGAAATCATTAGGTTAATACTGAGTTTTGGATTAATGTTTTTATGTAATACTTTTTATTTCCATCTTTATGTTTTTTTTTTTCAGTATCATTGTATTTAATTATCTATTATTATGTAAAAATATTTTTTTTATTATTACGCATTTTCTTTTAATGATATGTAATGTTTATTATTTTTAATTGATATTTAATATTTTTTTCAATTATTCATATTTATTATTTGTATTCATAAAAACTAAAAAAATGAATTAATTATTTTATTAGAATAATAATTAAGTTTTAATAAAAATATAAATAGGTAGATTTTTGAAAATTTCTTGTATTAAAACAAAATTTTAAGAATTTTTTAGAGTGATATGAGATTGTGGGACCATAAAAAGTGTTGCCTCTCATGTTGGGCGGTGCCTACATGTTCATAGGTCGTTTGCCTAACAGAGCAAAAGATGAAGTGTTGACTTGAGATGTTGGGCAATACCTACCTCTTTATAGATCGCTTGCCTGAGCAGTGAGGAGTAAGCAATAAATGAAGTGTTGAGGTAAGACATACTGTGAATACCAATATTTATTTGGGTGCAATTTTATTTTTGAAAAAAGAGAGAAAAATATATTCAAGGAAAATATAGGGAAGACTTAGTCAAAGGAAAAAGAGTGACAAATGTTAGAAACAATTACTTAGTGAGCAAAAGGAGGTTATCAAGGATAAAATCTTGGATTTGGAAAACAGAAAAATCTTAACAAAGTGATTATGTTGTGGTCAACAATCACATATATGCAGAAAAATAGGAAGAGTATCTGATGGCTTGGAGATCAAGTTGTGTTGGCCTATAAAAAGCCTTCACAAACACCCAAGAAGGGGTCAGAGGAAAAAAGGAAAAAAAGATCACAGGGAGACCAAAAAAAAAAAAAAAAAAAAAACTTCTCACACATCTATTTTTCATACACGGATTGAAGGCTCACACTTCAACAATTATTTCAAAAATTCAAAAGTTTTTTTCTTTCACTTTTCTTTCTTTTACATATTACATTATCAACCATGTAATCTACCTTTGGTGTATATCTATATATGTTAACGTTGTTCGGTTATTTCTTTATCAAGAGAATTGTATTTTTTTCACTGAGAGTAATACTCTTCTGTTTATACTAATTTCAATTTCCTTTCACTTTAATTTTCTTATTATTATTTGTTCCATGAATCAATTGGTAATTGTGTGCGCTGATGGTGCCTTGATAATATCTCTCTATGTAGAAAGATAATTTTGTGTAGGATTTAAAAAAAAAAAAACATGAGAAAGTGATTCTGACTTTTAATTGGGAAATAGGAATGATAATAAAAAAAGGTTTAAAATATATGTGTGCCTTTGTGTGTGTTGTGTGCATGACTCACGGTGTTATTTGTTTTTTATGCAATGTTAATGTACATAATATGGAAAAAGCTTAGTTTTTTTTTATATAAAAAAATTATTATGAATTGCACAGGCACGTGAACACATGTTTTCCTACTATCTTCTGATTTTTCACTTTGTTAATAAAAATAGTAAATTGGAGGATTTTTTTTTGGGTAGATATTTCTTTCTATGTTATTTTGTGGTTTCAAATAAAAATAATAATTTTAACTCATATGTAATGGTTAATGACTTTAAATGAGTAGCAATTTTACCTTTAATGTTATTTAAATCATAAAATTTAATAAAATAATAATTTATTATTGAAAACATGGACATTGTAGGGTGTTAATATTTTCCCTACATATAAATTGAATTTATCTTTGATTTCAAATACCACTCTTTAAAAAGGTTTTTTCAATAATTTTTCCCTCAAAATTAAATATTAGTGACGAAGCCATATCTTTTTTCTTGCATTGTATATATCGTGATTTCAATTGCGACACATATAATTAAATAAATATATTGTGATTCCCATCCCAAAACTATAAAACTCAAGATTAGATGATTTCTTTCCAACATACAATCCAATAAAAAAATACATGTATCTTAGAGTGAAGATTATTTCTCACTTATAAAATCATATGTTTAAATCCCTCCTCTTCTCCGACTTCAAATATGAACCATCTCAAACTTAAAATTTGTATACCCTTAATCTTGAATTTCTACTAATAATAAATAAAGTTAATGCCACTTACAGTAACACTGGTCAAGTCAATTTTATTTTTGTTTATTTTTTTTGCAAAATACTTAAGATTTTTAAAGTATTACTATTACTATTATATACAAAAATCCACAAATATCGAGTAAAGAATTGAAAACAGGCTCAACTATAAAACACTGTAAGAAAAAAAAAATTACCTTCTATGAATTGAAATATTTTACATTGTCAACTAAATAAAAAATATAATTTTAAAAAACTTTTAAGATATTATTATAAAAATTCAATTATATATATATATATATATGAATTTATGATTAAGTAACAATATAAAAAAAGTGCATAGACTAATTTATCTTATTATGATTACTATCATTATTTATAATTATTACAATAATTATATTATTGTTATTATTATTATTCTTTAAGGCTTAATTAAATTTTTTCTTTAATAGTATATAATTTTCTATCTTTTTATTATTCTTATTACTACTCTTAAAAAACATTCTTATTATTACTAATACTTAAAAAATTCTATATTTAATTTTTTTTGTTCTCACACACTGACGTTAAATTGTAATTCCTCCTTTAAGTTCTTATTTGTATACGTTTTCATTTAAGGGGTTAACTTCCTACACCCAGCAGAATTCTAATACACCCAACACATTTGTGAAAAAGGCAAAATTACCCTTGTACGTTTTGCTTTACTTTAGCTTGTGAGGGGCTTCATTTCACATACACCAGCTGCTAAATATTCTTCATTCTCGTCTTCTTCTTCCGTGTTATGAGTTTGTTGGTTCTGGGTTCTTGGTTGTAGCTTGGATTGTTGTGGGTTGTTGGGTTGAGGTCGCTGTTAGCAGTGGAGGTTTCGTTGGCCGGGATCGTCGTCGTCGAAGGTGAGTTGTAGTGTTTCTGGGTTTAGGAATACGGATTGGCAATCCGTATGGCTCTTATGGATTGTCAATCCGTAAGTCTTACGGATTTCAAATTCCTTAATACGGATCCGTAATCCGTATACTTCACAGCTTACGGATTCGAAATCCGTACTCATCCAAAACCCAAACAACTCCGACCCAAAGCTGACTTACCTCGTCACGCCGGAAACCAGAACAGCTTTGCCGACCACCACCAGCTCCGTCCACAGCCACAGAGAAGAACCGCACACCGTTGAATGCGCCGGAGAACCAAAAAAAGAGGTTTCAGAGAGCACGAGAATTCGAACCAAGCAGAAGGAGAAGAGGCGCAAAGACTGGTGTATGAGAAAAATTAAAATGCTTGTGTTTTATTATTTTAACAAAGGACATTTGTGGTATTTCACAAATTAGTGCTGGGTGTATTAGAATTCTGCTGGGTGTAGGAAGTTAACCCCT
>PYAF01000205.1:2730748-2747562 GCA_007407185.1 Glycine tomentella | reverse complement strand
ATGCGCCGGAGAACCAAAAAAAGAGGTTTCAGAGAGCACGAGAATTCGAACCAAGCAGAAGGAGAAGAGGCGCAAAGACTGGTGTATGAGAAAAATTAAAATGCTTGTGTTTTATTATTTTAACAAAGGACATTTGTGGTATTTCACAAATTAGTGCTGGGTGTATTAGAATTCTGCTGGGTGTAGGAAGTTAACCCCTTCATTTAATTATATATATACAACAGCCCATGAATGTGGCCAAGTTCTGTTTTGGGGTTTTGATTAAGGCTTCAGATAATTACAAATTAATCTGGGCTTGAGTGGTCTTAATCATACAAAATTAGGCTTTGCCGCACATGGTTTATTTTAGGCATTTCTATATCCACGTCCCTTTTTGCTAAGTACACTCTCCTTTTCCTTTTTCAAAAACCAACTTACGAAAATGACCTTTTTCTTTCAAAACCTCATGTCAGAGACAATCCCTCTCTCTTTTATCCCATCTTTATTCCCCAAATTTGTTTGCTCTCTCATGAAAGAGACACCCCCCTCTTAGTAATGTTATTTTGTGTGTGCTAAAAGCCCTCTTATACCCTAGCGTGTTGGATTTCAATTCAAAACCACAACCAATGAAGCTTTTGTCAATTCAACAAGACGAATAGCTTCTTCCACCTTGGGTTCCCATCTTTTTCATCTGTAAGTTGTTCATCCCAATTTCATTTTGGAATATAATTTATGGAACATTGTATTTTGTATTCTGGAAAGTAATTCCAGAAACTACTTTTTGGAATACATTTGTTATATTATGGAAATTACTTTATGGAATTTTTTATAGAGATTTTATATTTTGAAAAGTAATTTCTAGAATGCATCTCATTTTGTCGTTCCAGAATCGGAAAATTGAAAAGGAAAGAAACAAAGTTTCATGCACGCACCAAATTTCTCATAGTTTCAATCGTCATGTATTTTTCTGATGATCAAAGTATCAGTATAATTGAATGATGTTTAGGTAAAATTTTAATACCTTGATCAACAAAAGAGGAGATTGTTGGTTGTGGTTTCAAATTGAAACCCAATGTACTAGGGTTTAAGATGGCTTGTAACACACACAAAACAACTTTACAAAGAGGGGGGGGGGTCTCTATCGCGAGGTTTTGAAAGAAAAAAACCATTTATGTGATTTGACTTTTGAAAAAGGGAAAGAGAAGTATGTTTAGCAAATAAGAGTAGTAGATATAGCAAATGTCTTATTTTATTTCACTCTGAATTGATCATCTACGAATTGTTTTTTCCCCAAACTATAGGGTCCAGTGTACTACTAACACACTCGTTAAGGGCTTTGGTATTCATACACCTTTTTGTGCTAACCAAACACTCCAGCTTTTAAAACCAAATTGACAACTTTATCCCCAACCTTAACACCCCCCCCCTCCGGAAATGCGTTTCGGTTTACTTCTGGTTCATATATGTGTTTCCATTTTGCTTAAGGTTGGTTTATTTTTAAAAATTTAACATTAAATTATCTTTTTAATTGAAAAAGTTACATTTTAATAAACTACGTAATAAATTAATAAAAATTTAGGTTTTCAAATACTTGAATTCTATGATATTTAACCAAAAGGTGCTTTTGTTTCTTCATGCTCCCGTGAATCTCCTTAACGGTTAAGGCGTCGTCTTCTTCGTTCAGACTCCAAAGACACACGAGATTGAGTACTTGCGAAGACACACCATATGTTTAAGTCGGAGAAAGATCAATAAAAGTTCTAAAATAGTTAGAATGTAGCCTTACTTCTTGTAGTTTACCTATTTATTTATAATGTTGGGTGTGCAATTAAATATGAATAAGTTGTTATAAAAATAATATCTAGGGATTTTTGAAAATATGAGTTATACCCCTTCATCCAAAGCAATTATTTTATTATGATAAGTAATTAAATTCTTTATCCTATTGAATAAATAAGTGGTTACTGTTTGACAAGTAAGCTTTGACCAAGTGATAATATATTGAGATATTTATCTTTTGTCGAAAGGTTGAGTTAGTCGAGATTGTGTCGACCTTATTATCTCAGACAATACAAACAACGTATGCAGAACATGAAATAGTACGTGAATGAAATTTAAACATGATTTTAATTTCTTAAAGATTTAGAGTTGATTAAATTAGTTAAAAAATATAAAAAATATTTTTTTCATTATTCAAAGATGAAAAATATCAATCAATTTAATTTTTAAAATTGATGCAGAAAAATAACAAAATTAATCAACTTTTTCATCTTTTATTTTATTTTTTTGAAAAGTTTTCATATGCATCTTTTATTATTGAAATTAGTTATTTTCATCTTTTAAGAATTACTAATATATTTGACTCTAAATCTTGTGAAGACTAAAATGATGTTTTGTTCATTAAACTAAAAGAATTTGAGATTAATTACATTAATCCTTCAAAGTTAGAAATTATTCAAATCACAGTTTCTTTTCAAAGTTTCAAAGACTAAACTGATGTTAAAAAAACATACTAGATTTTTTTTATATAAACTTCAAGAACGAAAATGGTAGTACTACTATTTTATTCGTTAATTAAATGTAGACTAGTAGCCTAATAGGCATAGAATTCCAACCCTGCCAAATTTTGTTTGTTTGTCTGCCATTCACCACCCCACGGATGTTGATTCATTGTTTTGCTAGTGTAATGCAGGTCTCAGAGTGATTTGAGTTGAAGGCCGTTGCTATTATGAAGTCAATGCATTCACCCTTCCATCTTAGTCATGCATTGTCAGTCTCCTTATCATTTGAAAAAATCATATCTTTGAATACCCTTTGTCATGCTATATTTTGGTTCTCAAAATCTTGTTAGCAATCATGTGATATAGCATACTCTTGTCAATAGCAAAAATTATTAAGTATTTAGATCATCAGATGTCTATATGTTTATAATTTTAACTAATGACATATATATATATATATATAAATTTTTTTATTTCGATCAATTTAAATTATTAATTTATCAATTTTTTGTTAATGAGAATAATTGAAACTTATCATCTCTTTTTCTTTTTTTTTCTTCAATTATCAAATCAACTTATAACTATTTAATCTTTTAATTTATAAAAATGGATTAATTATATTTAGTTACATGTTATATAAAGAACATAATAGTCTCAGACAACATAATAATAATATTTTTGTATCAATTAGGCATAAGAGACAAAGCAGGTCTCACCTACATACATTTCCGTGGCTAGTTAATCACCAAATGTCAAATAGAAAGACACACGATGAACCTTAAACGAGAAGACAGAACTTGTAACAAAGCACGGCCGCGCGACCCTTCTTTTGTCAAAAATTTCAAGTAGTAATTGATTATTGTTCACGAACAACGTACAAAAAGAATTCGATTTTATCAAGGCCTGATTCCCTCACATGAAAACATCATTTATCTGGGAGTGTATTTTGGATTATACGCAAACCAACATGATTAATTTTAATTTTATAAATAATTACATTTAGAGCAACGATAATTGGTATGAAAGACATTCTACGAAACCCGTCATGAATTGCTTGATATGATTTCTGTCCAATTGTTTGTTTATTAATTAACGTTTGTTAATTGAAGAAACCAACACGATCATGTGCCACGTAGTATGTAATAGAACCTGTACAGCTATGTAGCACTACTATTACATTTAAATATAATTGCAAATTTATATTATAATTTTTTTGAAAGACAATTTATAGTATAATTTAAGACATTGATCTAACGATTTATAGCATGTTTGGGTTACTTTTGGAAAGCACCCAAAGCAAAATATAAAGATAGATTCTTATTTAAAAGAATATTTAGCAATTAATACGTTGAGAATGTTAATCCAAACATGCTATAATAGCTGTGATTTCTTGGATCCAAATTGCAGACTAGCAATGTAAAGGTGGTTAATTTCTCTCAACATTAAAATAACTAATCTGTAAAATTATTTCGCCAAGTGATTGTGCAATCGGACTTAAAACAAAATACTAATCTTTGAAAGAAAAAATTGTGACGGACTGTGTTGTGTGTGCACGCACGTGTTTTGGCGGAATATTAATGTTTTTCTTTATATTCACCTTTGTCAATTATTCAATTATCACGTGGTTTGCTCACTTTGCTGAAAATAACAACTGGAACACAGCGCATTCAGGATTGTGCTTGTGCATCTCCCTACATTGAGTGGAAGAATTCTCCTTTGGATTTTCAGCACCTGATACTTTTGTTAGGCAGTATTATCTTTTTCTTACTTTATTCGACTCATTATTATCATAATTCATTTTATATTCTCTCTCATACTTTTTTCTTTAGGCTTTTCACCTTATATACACATAAAAAACTAATTTAGGCTTTTCACCTTATATATACATAAAAAACTAAGTTTTATAGATATTTCAAAAGTCTTTCTATACAGAGACAAAACTGTTTTAATTATATTTTAATTTATGTTTTTCTAATGTATAATACACATCTTTTATTTTATTTTTGACATACTAGCCTACTAGTCCACCCATAAATGGGCTAGACTACATTTTTTTGCCCACGTCATTGGAGTGGGTAACCCGCCCCAATTGCTTATGACAGACTGGTTCACAAAATAAAATTTGAAGTATAAGAATAGTTTTCTTATATAATTTGGCTATTAATCATTATAAGCTCATTGAATAGGATTACTTTAAATTTGACTAGCTTTTAATTGTTAGTACGAGTTATGACTGACTGGATCAGATTATAAATAGTCTCTTTTAAGACTAGAATAAATAGTTTGACTAAATCCTACACTAAATTCACTTTATTCCTTTTCATTTGTGATTAATTCAAGCATACTTTTAATGTTTATACTACTAGTACAGTAGTATTTTCTAACAAGAACATACTACTGTCATAATCTTTTTAAAATCTTTAAGGTAAAATATACTAGAGAAACAAAAATTTGCATCCTAATAATTTTTTTTAATTTTTTAATAAATGTCCAAAGACAATAGTTAATATTTATTTTTATATTTTATTCATAACAAATGTTAATAATTAATTAAGAAATTTAAAATAAAAATATTTTTATTAAAAGATGAAAAAATTACACTGCTCATTATGCTTTCTGGTATAATTTATATAATAAATATATATATATATGCTTTTTAATAATTTCTTAACCAATCTCTTAATCGCCGTTAGAGCCTTTATTTATTTGTATGAAATGAAACGTGGGGCGAAGACATGTCGACATTAAATGATGGGTGAGATTTTCAAGAAAATAAAAATCCATTGGAAACGAGCCAGCGAGAGACAGAGCAGTCCAATGGGAGTGAGAGAGAGAGAGAGGCAATAATTATCGCAACTTGCTTTTCATTTTCAGTCCTATTTAAATTTAAATGCAAACTTCTCTCATCAGTGCAGGCAAGAGAAACTTGTGAGGCAGATAGTCAAATCTAGTAAAGGAAGTAGGAAAACGCAAAAACGAATTACTTATTACCAAAGCCTATTAGTATTGCATTTAACTAACCAAAGAGAAAGAGAAAGAGAAAGCGAGAGAGAAAGGAGGGATAGAAGGTTCGGTTCCAGATTTGGTGTCTCTCACTCTCATCCTTCTTCGTCAGTACTCAGCTTTCCCTTTCTTTCTTTCCTTTTCACCAACTGAACAAACCTTCCTTCTCTTCACCATCCTTCACCTACCACCGGCTTTTCCCGTACCCGATTCCGATTTTCAGTTCAGTTCTTTCTTTTTTAATTATTATTATTATTATTTTGTCTGTTATTTCAATCGTGTTTGTTAGTGTTGGTGTTTACTGTTCACTGTTCTGCTTCTGCCCATGCCTTTGGGCATATATGCATTCCTTTGTCCCTTTGTGCGCGCTATTTGGTGCCTACTCGATTTGATTTTCTCCCTCCTCTTCGCTTATTTTTCCGGCATCTTATTTAAGTTTCTGGAATTTGTCTTCTCATTTTTTTTTCGATTAGTTTTGTTTGGTATGGTTCCGATCACATCAGTGTTTTATGTTAAGACTCTTATTTGTGAGTGTGCAGTGTAGTGGATGGAGTATTGTGATTTTCAATTATTTCTTTGGTGATTTTTTTATTTACTTCCAGATAAAATTACACGTTCGCTGAATTGGTTGTCTTGAGAGTTTAGACTGCTTATTTCTTCACCTTTGGTGATTTTCTGTAATTAATTATTTTTTATTTTTTTATTTTTTTTTATTTCTAGGATTAGCTGAGGTGTCAGCAGTTGGCAATTAGTCCAAATAAGTAATTGAAAAAACTTGCGATTGACCTTCCCTTTTACAGGGTGGTGAGAAGAGAATTGAAAACTGTCAATTAGCTACTGTCTAGATTGGTTGTTACATTCAGAGTGATTGGTTTTTATAGACCGTCTTTCCTTTTTATGGGGTTAGACTGGGGAGTGGCTGAAACAGATAGTTTAGCTGCGGCTGTCTATGTCTGCACAGTTAGTTTTTGAAGTACGCTTTGTATTGCAATAAGACTTAGTGTATGTACAGAACAGAATGAAACAAAAGGTTTTGTTCTTTTTACCTTGGAACTAGACATAAAATAGAACTCCATATCTTGTGACCCACATTCTAATAATGGCTATGAAAAGTACTCTTCCTATTTCCTCGATCAGGCATAGCTTCATGTTTGATCATAAAATACCTTGTTCTGCAATAAGATTGTTTTCATCACTCTAGGAATTTGTTCCGCATTGTTTGTCTTTGTATGGCATTTACCACATTTTTTCAATTTTCACAGCTTAATGGTTTTGATGATTCTGTGCTGCAGAGATGGAAGTTGCTTGTATGTTAATTGATTTTCATGGACATTGTGTCAGTGGTTGATGCCAGTAGAAATGGACTTCATAGTTGTGCTATTGCTATTGGGTTGCTTATGTTCTTTTGTGTTGCCTGATACGCAAGGTACATTCTTTTGTTCTTATGGCACTCAACCCATTAGTAAATCATATAAGCTTTGTAAAATTTAACTGCTAAATGCACATACATTGATTATCTTTTTATGGGGATAAAACACAGCTTTTCAAACTTTAATTTCCAATTCATTTCTGAGGAATACATTGATACATACAATTGTTTATTAACGGAATTAAATGGATGCCTCATATTTTCCAAAACTGCTAGGGTTTTGGACTTTTGCTGTTGGTTCTAGTAGGTGTGTAAATGTTCTTGTTCATTTCAGGAGATGCACTATTTGCATTGAAGATATCACTGAATGCTTCAGCTCACCAGCTTACTGACTGGAATCAAAATCAAGTGAATCCTTGTACTTGGTCACGTGTTTACTGTGACTCAAACAACAATGTCATGCAAGTGTAAGATATTTTAATATTTTATGTTGTTGTTTTCTTTAATTTATTTGATTTGCTGAAGATGTTGGCTGTCATTACTCATTGTAGAAAGTGTTATATTTCACATTTTTAAATCTTGAATTTGTGCTTGCTGTGTAATATATAAATTGCTTCATTGCAGATCACTAGCATATTTGGGATTCACAGGATACTTGACCCCAAGAATAGGAGTTCTAAAATATGTTACAGCTCTGTAAGGATTTCTATCACAAAAAATCCACACAATCTTGGTCAACTCCATAATACTAAAAATTATTTTTGTCATTCTGCTCACCCAAATTCTGATGATGGGAAAGTAAATTGATGCATATTATACTTGTGTTAGTTCTTTGCAAGGGAATGGAATCACTGGCAACATACCAAAAGAGTTAGGAAACCTGACAAGCTTGAGCAGGTTGGATTTGGAAAGCAACAAATTAACTGGTGAAATCCCATCTTCCCTTGGTAATCTTAAAAAGCTTCAATTCTTGTAAGTATGGCATTATGTTTACTAGGTTCTACATATATATAATGAGTCTTAGGCCTTAGCATGTACTTTTTGTGCAATGTTTAAAAGTGTCTGTTTCTTGTCCTGCTACCAGAACATTGAGTCAAAACAATCTCAGTGGGACTATTCCTGAATCACTTGCCAGTCTTCCAATCTTAATCAATGTGTATGTAAAATAATGGTTTCTAGAACTTTGCTGTTTTTTTTTAAAAGTATATTTCATTAATTTAGTATCTGATTGATTATTCAAACTTCTCTTTTGCAGTCTGCTAGATTCAAATAATCTGAGTGGCCAAATCCCAGAGCAGTTATTTAAGGTTCCTAAATACAAGTATGGATGGTAAAACCATAAAATTAGTATATGATGCATTTCAAGCACCAATTAAACTTGTCTTTCTAACCCTGATTACAAGGACAATGTATTCCCATGAAACACTTAAATAGTGGTGACATACATCCAAAGAGTCCAGATATAGCATTTCATTTAACAATTACTAACCTATTCCAATCAACCGGTAGTAGATGATTCTAATGGTCATTTCTGGTTCCACACTTCGACTTCTTTATTTGCATTTGAAAGATTGGTGGTCGTCACATATTGTGTTTCAACAAACTTAATTTAGTTCTTGTAGCTTGACTGCTTTCCATGTTTCCAACATCTAGGAAATAGGATTTATTGGACACAAACTCCTTTATATTATATGATTAATGCTGTTGAATCATGGGTGTTGGAGTGAGTGGAGTTGTATATTACCATTATTAATGAAGTGTAAAAAGAAATGGGAAGAAATAAGGAATCAGTCACCCTAAAAGAGCTTAGGTTTTTGCTTAAAAGCCTAGAACTGGTGTTACTTGTATCTTTTAACAGGCTTTATCATCTGTAAACCTTTTGATCCTGAAGCATGGACCACGCCTTTGCCAACTGATATTTTCTGCCACAAGTTGTTTTAAAATGAGAATAAAGGGGTACTGAGGATTGAACTCTCAACCGCTTGTTCAATGTGGATCCAATACCATGTTAAGGAACTCAACATCATAAGTGCAACAAATTGGAGCAATAATGATTAAAAAAATGCTTCATTATATTGTTTGGTGGTGGTTAAAATACAGAGCTTTTACCTTTACATTTCCCCTATTATCTGGCGTGACCTTATGCCATGTTGTCTATGGAGTCTTTGGATAGAATATTATTTGAATTTAGGTGAATGAGATATTTTTCAAATTTTAACATATATTTTATACCATTACATTTCACTATTTTAATTGTGCTCCTTATTGCAGTTTCACTGGAAATAATTTGAATTGTGGTGCGAGTTATCATCAACCTTGTGAAACTGATAATGCAGATAAAGGTTTCTTGATTGGAATATTTATTCCATCCTTTTGATGTGCTGTTATCTATTCCCCACTTCCTCTCTACAAGCTGAATACTAATTTTCCTACTATTGGCAGGTTCATCACATAAACCAAAAACTGGCCTCATAGTTGGCATTGTGATAGGGTTAGTTGTTATCCTTTTCCTTGGTGGTCTGCTGTTCTTTTGGTGCAAGGGTAGACAGAAGAGCTACAGACGTGAAGTTTTTGTAGATGTTGCAGGTTTGAGTTTCTTTTTTAGATTGCAATGTTATTGTGTTAGGATTCTCTTAAGTGAAATGTGGATATAGACATTAATATGATGGTAGTTGTAGCATTTAAAAATATTGATTTATAAGCTCTACCTATGCATTCTTCTTCAAGTAACTTCCTCCTTTTATTGTGAATATGTTTTTGTCATGGTTTTCCCACTTTTTAGTGTCTTTACCTCCTGTGGCCTCCAGTACCTAATTGCTAGATGTTAGGGATTTAATACCAATCTTGGCTCCCCTCTTATGTTATGCATTTGGATTTTGGATAACTGGTGCTTAAAACTAAACATTGGAATATATCTGTGTATCTCTATTACTCTAAACCTTCCATGTCCAATGAATGTGGGATACGATCAAATTTTGGAGTGATAGAAGAGAATTTACTGGTTGAACGTATTCTGTAATCTTTTAATTGTGAATGCTTGTTGAAATAATGTAATAGCTAGCTACACTAAAATTGAGATAAATGTGAACTTCCTCCTTTTTAAAATAGTCATTGCTAACTATAAATTACTATTTTATCATTATTCTTTTTTTCTTGTTTCATCAGGTGAAGTTGATCGGCGAATTGCATTTGGCCAACTAAGAAGATTTGCATGGAGAGAACTACAGATAGCTACAGACAATTTCAGTGAGAAAAATGTTTTAGGACAGGGAGGCTTTGGAAAGGTTTATAAAGGTGTTCTTTCTGATAACACAAAAGTTGCTGTCAAAAGGTTAACTGATTATGAAAGTCCTGGGGGAGATGCAGCTTTCCAGCGTGAGGTTGAGATGATAAGTGTAGCTGTGCATAGGAACCTGTTACGGCTGATTGGGTTTTGTACTACCCCAACCGAGCGCCTCTTAGTTTATCCCTTTATGCAGAACTTAAGTGTAGCCTATCGTCTTCGGGGTAAGATGTTACAAACTTTCAATGCATTTTGGCATCACTGGTATGCTAAGTATTCAATTTGATTTGCTACAAAATAGAAAGTATTGTTTATTTTGTAACCGGAACTGGATAGAGATTAATTGGCTGAAGAAAGTTTTCACATATTTAAACTACACATTTTAGGATATAGGCCAACGATTTTTTTAGGATTTATCCAACACCTTGGAGCAATGATTTGAATAATTGTATAACTGGAGAACTAGATAAAAGGGAATTTTGGTGGTTGAACCAGGCAAGTCATAAATACATTTGAACTTAATTAGATAAATTATATAATATATATAATAATATACACAAAAGTGCATATATGTATGCATGTAGATTATCAGCAAATGGAAGCTTCAAAATGACAGGAAAGAATAACATCAAAGAATTAGATAACCTTATTTCATTTTTCCTCTATTTATTTGTATGGTTTTAAATTCAAGTGAAAATCCACAAACCATTGAAAACGTTGAGAACCAAAACCTTATCCTGACTTGACTTCTGGTCCAACCAAGTCCTAATTTTAGTTTTGCAGAACTGGTTTTGTAAACCAATCTAGTTCTCTTTTTTTTTTTGGGCTGCTTTTTACTTGTTTTTGTGAATGCCAGGGTAGTTTGACTGTTCAACCTTATAATGTATGGGGTGCTTTTAGTGGCTCAACCTGTCAGGGTGATCTGTTCAAAAGAAAATTCTTTTGTTGTAAATTACTTGTGAAAGTTGAGTCAGATGTGTTTCATCACCAACACCACCATCATAATATCATAAGCCTAAATTAACATGGATATTAAATGATTAACATTATAGATATGATTTTTGTATACTTTGTTTAATATGTTTGGGTAGGTTGGATTTCCATATCTTATTTGCATGTAAAATCTGGCATCTTTTCCAGTGATGTTTTACTAATACTGATACAGAACTCAAACCTGGTGAACCTGTTCTGGACTGGCCTACAAGAAAACGAGTGGCGCTGGGAACAGCCCGTGGCTTAGAATATCTTCATGAGCATTGCAATCCTAAAATTATTCATCGGGATGTGAAGGCAGCTAATGTATTACTAGATGAAGATTTTGAAGCTGTTGTTGGTGATTTTGGCTTGGCAAAGTTAGTCGATGTTCGAAAAACTAATGTGACAACTCAAGTTCGTGGGACAATGGGCCACATAGCTCCAGAGTATTTGTCCACTGGAAAGTCTTCAGAAAGGACTGATGTTTTTGGTTATGGGATTATGCTTTTGGAGCTTGTTACAGGTCAACGAGCAATTGACTTTTCACGTTTAGAAGAGGAAGATGATGTGCTGTTACTTGACCATGTAAGATCTCTTTCTAACATCATAGCCTCTTTGTTTGATTCTGTGTTTTTTGGTTTGTTTCTTGTTTGTGTAGCATGCTTAGAACTTTGTGTGTCCCGCTTGGGTGGTTTGGTGAATGGTGATATCACTTTTTCACTTTTGGTATTTTATCACATAAAATAAGGATCAGCCCGTCATATTTGCTCCACCTAAAGAGTATCCTAACCCTTCTTGACAGGAGTAATGGTTGGAGTGAGCCAAGGAAGTTCATGTAGTTATAACTGTACCTCTGCATTTTTATTAATAAGTTGAAGTGTGTTGTTTACATGATAATATTGAAAAAGAAAAAGGTGAACTGCAGTGTTTTATAGAGTTTTGCCTTTGCGTTAATGGTACTTGTGTTATTATTCGAAATCCAAAATCTACCATTTATCGGTTTATACTTCTTTTTTTGTTTGACGTGATTTATCGGTTTATACTTGTTGGTTACTATTTTTGCCTGTATTTTTGTGCTCTACAGGTTAAGAAATTAGAACGGGAGAAAAGACTAGATGCAATTGTTGACCGCAACCTAAATAAAAATTACAACATACAAGAGGTAGAAATGATGATACAAGTTGCATTACTCTGTACGCAAGCAACACCAGAGGACCGTCCACCAATGTCCGAGGTTGTAAGAATGCTAGAAGGAGAAGGGTTGGCTGAAAGGTGGGAGGAATGGCAGCATGTGGAGGTCAATCGGAGGCAAGAATACGAGAGATTACAAAGAAGATTTGATTGGGGAGAAGATTCGGTCTATAATCAAGATGCCATTGAGTTGTCTGGTGGGAGATGAGAGGATCTATAAATTATTAAATTATGAGAGGATCTAGAAATGTAATTTTCCTTGTTTTCCAACTGTAAAAACTGTAAAAAAGGGGGAAATAGTTGTAAAATTTTGATGTTCCAACGTGTTTTTGTTCTTCTCTTTTTTGTGTGGATAAATCAGGAATTTATTTGAAAAATCTGTTTGTGTGGATAAATCAGGAATTTTGATGTTCCATTACGCGATACCTATCAATTACAATTTACAACACTTGCGACTTGTCAAACAATGATTTGGCACTTTAAGGTTGGATGCTGTCTGACTCTCAAAATATTCCTGGTGCGGGAGTAGATTTTTCTAGTAGGTGGGCATAAAACTTTTTTCAGCGTACATTTGCTAAAACTCGAATATTAAAGTATTGCTGCATCAGGACTAATGAAACCTGGGACGCTGGACAAGATGTGCAAAGTGGTGTAAATTTTAGTTGGCCTTTCTGAAACAGAAACCGCGTTCTTGGAATCTAGTTCAAGGTCAGCTAGGTACCTTAGCTAAAGCACAAAAGATGGTAAAATAATTGGCTCCATATCCTATATTTTAAGTGAATCTACCATTTTTCTGAGTGGTTTTCATTTGATTTTTCTTACCATATTTCTTACTGGCCCGTGAAGACACAAACCTAGCAACCAAAATTGATTAAACCTATCTTCACTCCATTTTTCACAGCTGCCTACCCTGAGATGGGAATAACAAACAAAATAGTAAGTATTGTTCTATTCACGTGATCAGGAATCAATCTGCTGACCATTGCTAAAAGGACCCAAGCCACTGACTACTTGGGCCACAATTTGTGGTTACCAAAATCATTATTTTGAATACAAGAATTCAATACTTAATGTTGCCAATGAAAGAAAGAAAAGCCTGCCATTCGTTTCCATTTCTCAACAGGGATATATAGCTTGTCTAACCAGTTCCACTGTACCAGAAATTTTTGGGTCCCCATAATTGTCCTTGTCCCTAAGTGCCATTGCCATCCTTGTTTCCCAATAAACATATTATACCTCAAATTATTAACATTAATGCTTCTGCCTACTAGGACGTGAAACACCAACGCATATATCGTTCATGATCACGCATGATGTTACAATTGCTTGCAGTGCTGTTTTTATTGACCTCATGCATTTTCGTTTCCTCGTTTCCCCAGTCCTATCTACCTTTTCTTGATGATTTGTGAAGGTGACAAAGTATTCTTCGTTAATTTGGGTAAGCTTCTCTAGAAGTACTTCTAGAGAAGAAAATAAGAGTAAAAAGATGAAATGAGCTTCTCCATAAATAAAAATAAGCTCTCCATTAGTTAATTTGTAGAAACTCACCAATATAGCTTCTCTAAAAGATGAAATGACATCTACAAATTAATTAATGAAGAGCTTATTTTTACTTATGGAAAAGTTCATTTCATTTTTTTCTCCTTATTTTTTTCTTCTAGAAGTGCTTCTAGAGAAGCTAACATCCAAACAGGCCCGTAATATTCTTCAGTCAGCAAATGGGGTGGTGGATTCTGCTCCGAATCTCTACGTTCCCATTCTTCAATATCCATGGCAAATTGGACATTACTTGCGCCTGCCATCGCCAAAGCCTCTAAAGAAATCAACATTGTCACTGCACAACACAACGTTCCTAGAAACAATTTGCTGTTGTTTACTTAAGTATATGCAGTGATGTGATGTGAAGTTTGTGCACAACAATTTATAAAGATATAGGTAGAGCACTTTGTGCCCTCAATACATTTGACGTGGTTGTATAAAATGCAATCAGGTGCGGAATATTGCTTGGAGATCAAGCTTCAAGTTTGATTATGCTGATGAGTCACATGACATATATGGATAATTGAGGCAGGTAGCGGTGCAAATTAATTAGCTCCATTCCTGACCTCAATTTTACATCTCGAGACTATTCTTCAAAGGTGAATTTGACATCTGAAAGTCGAGTTGGAGGGATAAGTACCGATCATGAATGTCTCGAGAGTGTAACACTATTGCCATTGAGAATAATTTATAATACGTAACTCTGAATTAATGTCTAAAGTTATTTTCGTTCGTGTGTGTTAGTGATATATACACTACAAGCTCACAAGTATATCGTTTCCTAAATCAGATAACATCGTGTTGGAAATGGGACTAGTGAGGCCGTAAATATGACAATGTTTTTGAAAGCAAAATGATTTTTAACACTCGACAACCTTTGACACTCAAAAGAGATAAAAGAAACAAAAATATAAGTATTATAAGTGATATAATGCAATAGAAAAAAAATCCATAAATAATTGATGAGTGTTAATGAAGTAGATAAAGAAATTAGATGTCTCAAAATATCCAAAAACATTGTTAAATACACAAACTACATAAGTAGATAAGTAGATTATGAGAAAGAGATATAAAGTGGATTAAATGATTAAAGGGAGAAGAGAAGCAAGAAAAGATCACATATTCAATTTTCTTTACTAATAAAATTAATATTTTAACAATTAATATTTATCAATAAAAAATAGATTATGAGTAGCATTTATTATTTTTCTTTTATTTTTTATTACATCATATTCTTCCTATTATATATATATATATATATATATTTCTTTTATTTTCCAGTAGGTGTCAATTATGATTTTGCATGTCTAAATATTATTTTTGTTATGAATTCTCTCACTCTATTTCGTGTAAAAGTTACGAGCGCGTTCTATACCTTCCAAATTCCAATCCATTTTGTGCCTGTTAGGCGTCAGCACACTATCATATATTAGCGCGTTCTATACCCTCCGTTTCGTGGCCGTCAGCACACCATCAGATCCTTTTGTCACCATCACTTTTCTTGCATTAGTCAACAATAATGATGCATCAAGACTCACGTTTTATTTGACACCTAAAACTTTATATATTATATATGATGAGTTTGAACTTATTTATATATAACTTGTTTAAACTTATTTTATGATATAGGTAGAGCTGTTAATTCAGTCTTAAACCCATAAAGTGTCCCATATAATATTTTTATGCATCTCTATCCCATATAATATAATAACTCGGGGCTAGCTACCCATACACTAAACTTCTGAAATAAAAGAAAAATATTCTTGAAAACTCTCTTAGATGTTTACACTATTAGAGAGATCAAAAAATAAGTAATTCATTTAATTGATGATATAATGTGATAAGAAGAGAGTAATAGAAAAAAAAAGTGATGATAAAATGTTTGAAATTTATAGGTATCCAAATACAAATATTCGAAATAAAAGGGTTAAAACGGGATTGAAGGTGGCATAGCCTCCAAAAGCGTTAATATATGATTTGTTTATACTTGAAATTGTTAATATGTATATTCCAATGCAATTTTAATGAATAAAAGCAAAAATAAAAATTCTAATCCTTTTATGCAAAAAGTCCTTTTACCTAAGTTATTTTCCATATGATTTTCAAAGATGCTCTTATTCAATTTTGAAAGCTGACGACGACACCGGGGTTTGCTATATGGCAGCAGGGGCAACAATTGACTCAACTCAAACGCACTCCAAAATCAAGAGTGCTGCGATAGCAAATGATTTTTTTTTTTTTAATGGATTTCACATGCATTATTGATAGTGATAATGGCGCGTTACAGGATGAGGACTAGTTCCTCTGAACAAGAAAAATAGAAAAATGGACCATTGACGTGTGCCTTTCGGACCCATGTTTCAAAGTTTAACATATGTAATATGTAAATGTAAATTGAAATATGTAGGATAGAACAAGTGTCGATTATGAAGTTGTGAATAATACCCGGACTATAATTAATGTATTCTGCACCTCACATATTGTTTTCATAACATATTATTTATTTATTTATATATTTTCTCTTTGCCACTTTATATAAATTAGTGATATCCACATTTTTGTTATATTTATACTAATTATTGATTAAAACTTTTAAGGGGAGAGCTTAATTAAATAGTTAAAAAATTAAATATGAGTAATTAAAGTTAGAATGAATGAATAACTTCTAAGGTAAAATATGTGAACTAATAAGAGTCTAATTAAGATAAATTTCTACCTTTTATTCATATGCTGCACTGAAATATATATAATTTTATTATATTATTTAGCTCCTAAATTATCTCCTAATATATGCAAAAGTTTCACAAATTAATTCAAATACATATAAAAGGTTCCTATCCATTAGTTCCTTTCTTACAAATTTACTTGATTATGATACAGCTGATCAAAGCCTATAAATAATAAATTATTCAAGTAATTCATCATTAGTTAATCCATTCCATAGTTATGGAATTGTTTGTACAGAAATAAAGAA
>PYAF01000205.1:2716541-2730648 GCA_007407185.1 Glycine tomentella | reverse complement strand
TTCATCATTAGTTAATCCATTCCATAGTTATGGAATTGTTTGTACAGAAATAAAGAAGATCTTCTTAAACAAATTAAAAAATAAAATAATCGTGTAATGGTTGTTTAAAACATATTAAGATTAAGTGTTAAGTTCTTATTCATTTATATTATTGTAAGTGTGATTAATTCATTTATTTTTGAAACAAAACAATATTAGGTCCACCTTTTAACAACCTAATTTTGAAAATTTTATGAAAATAACTTATGATAATTTTTCCATAAAATACTTATTAGTTTTCTAATTATATTATAAGATTTGAAAATTTAATCACAAAAAGAATAAAATCTTGTTGTCTTTTTTGTCAACCATATTTTAGTCATTTTTAGATCTAATATAAATACATCATGTAAAACTTTTAACATTGTCATCTGGTTAAAAACTTAAGTATGGTTATATATATTGTTGACTTTCCCAATAAGTAAAATGCTAACAATCTAATATATTCTATTCAGGTGTTAAAAATTAAAATGAATTAAATCTTGATTCGCCATAATTAAGACCGACTTCAAGAATAAAAAAATACTTACAAATTATCTACAAAATTCTCACATTAGTAATGAAATTTTGAATTCACACCCTTGCAGATATGAGTTGATCAGATTGTTTCTCACATTAGTAATGAAATTTTGAATTCACACCCTTGCAGACATGAGTTGATCAGATTGTTACATTTTACAATTTCTGAAAAATTTAATTAATTGTAGAAAGTATATATGTTAAAAAGGTTATGTCTTTCTGTTGCATAGTTAGCACTCATTTTTTAATATTTATCTAGAAGTCATACTTCAAATATTTGGATGAAATTAAACTCTTGTTTTAAAAGTTAATAATTAAATATTTTTCTAGTATAACATAAAAAGTGAAAGACACTAATAAAAAATTAGTTTTTGAATAATAATAAATTTTAATTTATTCTTTAAATATATAAAAAAATGTCAAATTAATCCCACACATCACTTAATATTAAATTTATCTTTAAAAATATAACTTATTATTAAATATTTAATAACAAAATCATCTCATAAATTTAACATAAAACTAATTTGTCATACTTTTAATAATTTAAAAATTAAATCCTTATTTTTATTTTTAAGAATAAATTAATAACACTTTCAAAAGATGAATTTGATCATTTAACTTTTAGATTAAATTAGAAAAAGAGAGTTCCCATGCATCTAAACTATTTGAGGGAAGCCCGAAGGCCAAGCTTCCTCCTGCATGTGAACAGTTGTTTTGAATGAATCCAAATCCAAATTCATCCAAACCATCAAAGAACCCTTCAGGCAACCCATCCAAACCACCCTCACTTTCCTTCACCGCCACCGCTACCGCCACCGGGCTCTCCTCTTCAAGCATCGGTGAATGCCCCTCGAACAGCGCCACGTGTCCGAACAGCTTGTCCTTCCTCGAAAACGTGGTCCCGCACGAGCACTTCCACGTGGCCTCTCCCCGACACTGCTTGACGTGGCTCCTCAAGTCCGACAGCACCGCGAAGCTCTTCTTCCGACACCGCTGGCACGACAGCGTTTTGGGACAGTGGCTCCTCTTGAAGTGGTTCCTCAGACAGAACACCGACTTCAAAGCCCTGAACTTCTTGTGCGTCTTGTTACGGTTGCATCCCTCGAAGGGGCACGAAAACCGCGCCGCCTTGAGGCGCGTCTCCCCACGTGCCTTGTTCGCGAGTGCCTCCGGGGTCTTGAACTCGTCCCCGTGCGCGCGCATGTGCATTCTCAGATTCGCTTCGCGCGTGAAGCCTTTCCCGCACACCTCGCAGAAGTGAAGGTGCTTCGCCAGCAGCTCCATCGCGTCGAGCTCCACCACGTTGTTGTTGTTGAGGTTCGGAGAGTCCAACGTTGAAGTCTCCGAGAGAGGAAGCACGTTTACCGAGGCGGCGACCAGGGCGGCGCCGTTGGTGATAACGTGGCGAATGGCGGTTAGGATCTCGTTGGAGACTATGTTCATTTGGTGGTGAGTGAGGAGAGTGTGGGATTGCATGGAATGGGAGAGGAAGCTTTGAAGGGAATCCATTTGGGTGTTGAGTTGGGAGAGGTTGCGAAGGGAAACATGGAGGGACTCGAAGCTGTTGTTGTTATGGAATTCTTCAGTGGTGTTTGGCATGTGGTTGGGTTAGAGCGGGTTATTAATCTGTATTCTCTATGTATGTAGCTTAGTTCTTGTTGTTGATTCTTGGTTGGTGTGAGACTCAGTGATTTAAATGATCCAGCAAATATATACTACTTATATATGCTATGATATGGGGTGATTGGGGTGTTCGCGGTTTAGATTAGATTGATTTTTAGCTTGATTTTGAATTAAAAAATTATTTGATTTAATTTTTTTGGTTTTGGTTTATTTATTTGATCATCCATTGGATTTGAAATTTTTTTTAATTCCGATCCAATCCAATCCAATTTTTTTTTTGTTTGGATTGGATTGATTTTTGATTTTTTAAAAAGTTTAAAAATAAAATTTATGAGACTTATTTTTATCAAAATAAAGAGTATCTAGCATAAACAAACATATTCATTAAACAAAAACAAACATCATTTTCTAATTTTCATTAGACAAACATGTTCATTGGACAAAATAAAGAGTAATGTATTGAGTTTTTGATTTTTGGACTATGATTAGGAATAGACCTAAGTAGATAAAAGGTAAGGTATGGTTTATAATTGGATCAGTTTTCACCAGCTAATCCGAAAATCAATCCAATCCAATGAAAATTTTCAATTTTTTTTTTTTCAGTTTTCAATTTTTCGAATTTCGATTATTTTGGTTTTTGATTTTTCGGTTCAGTCACCGCGGCTTACATCGGTTTGGATCGGTTGATAAACACTTCTATGGGGCGAGTTTAATAATTTTAAAATAAATATTTTTCATATAAGTATTTTTTTAAGAAATATTAAACAATTATTTTTTAAACAAAAATGATTTAGATAAATACATTAAAAATAAAAATAAATATTTATTTTAACAAATAAGTTTTAAAAAAAATGTGAATCTTAATTGTTGTACAAACTTGAAAATATAAGGGAAAGTTGCTTTTGTCGATACATGCAGCACGTGTTGATTTCGTTATGTCAATTGACACAAAACAAAACAGCACCGGTCTTGCAACTTTTTTGACTTCATTTTAATTGCTACTAGTATTTTATTATTATTAGTTGTTACACGAAAAGTCATGGTAATGTCAATTTTTTTTTTGTATTTTATTATTTAATAAATTTTATGTGAGTGTCGTTGGAAATTTTGAAGAAAAAACATACAGGATTGCAAGATATCAGAATCATTATAAATAAAAAATTATACAACACTAAGTGTTTATCTCACCCCTACAATTTATCATTTATTACATTTTAAACTCCAACACTGAATTGTACATTTTATTATACAAGAATCATTTTTTTATATAGATAAACATTTTTTATTATACAAGATTTGGATAGTATGTATAAGATTATAAATTTTAATCATTGTACATTATTGTATACTAAAGTAAATATTCTACTCTTTTAACTCTTTTATTTGTATTTATCTACTGTTTTTGTCATATATATAACTTTTTCTGTGTATCTTTTTTTTCTTATTTCACATATCTCTCTCCTTTTCCTCAGTCCACCCCTCTCCCAAAAGACTTAAATATAATTTTAGTCTTTTTTTATTATTTTAAATATAAAATTTTATTTTTTTATTTTTATATAAAAAATTTTAATCATCATATTTTTCAAAAATCACTCTCTTATTTTAAATTAGAGACGTTCAGTCTTTTAATTTTATAAAATTCATGATTTTGATTTTTCCATCAAATTCGAAACATTGAGCTATAAAAGATTAACTGATGTGATTCAAATTTAATAACATAACACAAAATTATTTGTTTAATTCACATCATAATCAATAATAATTTATTTATGGTCAATACTTTAAGTTTAACACAAACACCAAAATAATAGATATTACAAATTTGGAAGACTAAATGTCTCTCTTTTAAAATAGGATAATTAAAATTGAGAACTTTAAAAACATGTAGACAAATGTCTCTAGTTTAAAATAAAAGAATCAAATTTATGGATTTTAAAAAATAAAAATATCAAAATCACATTTAAACCAAAAAAAAACTTATGGGACTGATCGATTTAGTGGAGTAAAACAAGGTTTAGCTCATATATGATAGGTCCTAAGTTCAAATCTCTACTTTTCTCCTTAGAGTGAAGTAAATATACCTTGGACAGGACATCATCCACTGAGTATCATTCTCCACTGCCAAGAAAAAAAAATCATCCCAAAATGGGGATGGATGTTTATGAATTTTCAATTCTAATATTATAAAATAACTTTTTTTTATCTTTGATATTGTTTGGTTTAGGAAAGAAAATAAAGTAAATTAGAAGGGAAAAAAAGAAAGAAAAAGTGTAAAAAATGAGTTAACTTTGTAAATTGTTTAGTATAAAAGATGGAAGGAAAGAAAGTTAAATCTGTATAAAGTGACATAAATATTCCTAAGAAAAAAACGAAATATGTAAAGATATATAAGAATAACATGGTCTTTTAATTATAGAATCCAAACAATTGAAGGAAAGATTGGCTACATTACTTATCCACTTGCTTCCTCTCACTTTTCATGTCTTCCATAGTTTAAGTGTAAATATGCATGAGTATACACAAAATATTATTAAAATTTCTAAATCGGTACATGTAGCAATTATTACACAGACATAAATTTAACACGCCATATTTAGATACACCAAACTGAAAAGATATACACTATTAAAAAAAAGTAGTTAGATTATCATTAGAAAAGTAGAGATTTTTTTAGTGAGAATTGGAAATCTTGATTCAATTATATTGTAAGAGACCAATTCTTTCCGCGAAACCCAATTTCTGTTGGTAAACTATATACGTAGTGCTATCAATGTTGACATACAAATATAGATGGCTCGTTACTTCATTAACAATTTACAATATTATTTTGTTCATGAGTTCATCTATATCTTTTTATCCATACTTGCAAATTACAACGCGATATACAGTGGTGGATCCAATTTTTGTTTTTCAGTGAGAACAAGAAAATAGTCTACAACATTTATACAGAAGACAAATAATATCAATTTTTATAAAGTATATAAGTTTATCTTTCTTCGTGTATGTGTCTATACAGGCACATGTCAATAAATCTATGTTAAATAAGTATATAAAAAAGAACACAAAAAAAAAATTGCAAGTTAGTTTTAGACTTTTAGTAGTAGTAACGATTTTGTATTATTAAACAATTATACAGGATTCTTTGTTAATCAGCTTGAACTGAATTGGTCCTTCTTCTCTCCATATGTGTATGCCAACTAATTCAAAAAACCTTTGCAAGTTAGTTTTGGTAATTGGTAGTAGGATTGATTTTGTATCAATAATAATTTATAGGAGGATACTCTGATAAAAAAAAATATAAGTTATTCATTACGTGTATTACATACAGAGAGAGATTTTTTTTTTGTTTAAATATATATAGAGAGAGAAATGAGTTTAGTTTTGATATATTGTGTTACTGTAAATATTTTTACATTATTAATTAAATAATTAATTACACCTCATTCTAATTATAACTTTTAAAGTAAATATTAAATTAATATTTCCTTGATTATATAATAATTTATGACAAAATAACATTAAAAAATGTATGTTTCTAATATATGCTAATTAAAATTTATATGCACACGAATATTTTTTATTCGAATTTAATTGATAAAATATTTTCATAATAGAACGTAACCTGAAAAGACAATCGACCTTTCAATCCTATTCCGGCAGCGCCCGCAGCCATATCTGAATTATTAATTCTTAACCATGAATTCTATTTTTTCTTTTCCTGATTAGTTCAATTCTCCAGACTTTGTTTTTACAGTATTTTTCAGACTTTTTGCTAATATAATATAATATAATGTATATTTTCTAAACTGTGTACCAAAAATATCCTTCATGCCCTGGAACGCGTTAAGAATTCAAGCTTGGAATTCAACATATTCTCGTAGCACATTCATCAATAAATTCTTTGCATCAAATTTTTCGTAGCGCATTCGCTAATATATTTGTCTTTCTAGCTGAATCTTATCCATGCCATCGCCCATCAGGAACACACGCGGTCTTTTATGTCATATTTCGTTTAGCAAATCATGTTTTCTTATAATTCACATCTAATAAATCAAAATGAATAAAAATGGAATATATGTTTTTAATATAGTTTGTATTATTGTATGAAATTTATATGGATTCTATTAAGCAAAATGACTTTAATATTTTATTTTAGGCTTAATTGTATATGTATTTGATCTCTCAGTTATATCATAATTCTAAAATTTTGGTTTTTTAAATTCTAATTGTGCAAGTTTGATCTTCCAGTCAGATGTATCAATTAGGCTATTGTCTTCACTTTGGCACTCCTTCATTAGCGTCACACGATATGATAGTGTATCAATGATACGACAACTAAATTATAGTCTGACACACTATATAAATGGTTATTAAATTATTTATAGTAAATTTATTAAATTCTATAATATTATCATAAATTTTGTTCATTGATAATATACATTTTAAATTTTTATATCAATAATATATATAAATATTATTATTAAATTATAACGATTTTTTTTGACAGAGTAAAAAATAAACAATAGTACGTAGAAATGATTACAGTCACTCCTATGTTAATTTGATGCATGAATCGTGCAATGAAATTTCAAATTTAGAAAAAAGTATCCAAACCACCATCAAAAAACCAATAATTGTAAAGTGGTTACATTTTTAAAAAGTTAATAGTGACGTATAATTTGATTAAAATTAAGCTTAAGCTCGACAATGTGCACCCAGATTTCTGCAAATTATGAACGAAACCTCAATGATCAAAATCAAGTTGAAGACTCGCTTACTCCCTTACTTCTTCGAGGAGATTTGGTCATAACTGACGGCCAACTTTTGCCTTATTAGGTATGTTTCTTGCTCCTTTACGATTTTTTTTTTCTTCATTTAAACAAATATTAGGTGCACGTATTGATTTATAATTTTTATTAGTAAGAATCAAAGAATATCATAAAATTTACAATAATTCATACACTTTATTCAATCAATTGAATTAAACTCTCTTGATAGATATGATCCAAAATAGAAATGCTAAAAACACTTGCTTTTTGCTTAAATGATATTAAATGTCCATTAAAAGTAAATTAATGGAAGTGCTGCATGTATGCATAATGCATATACAAAGGCTGATATATTTTTAAGATGGAACTGTTTTTTTAAATTGTTTTTCGAAATGAAGATGGAACTGTTAATTAACACTTAACACGGTAAATGAGTATATTGTTGGTATTTTTTTTAATACACTTATGTGTTAGGATGATCTTAAGTGGCAAGTACTTTTATATATTTATATTTTTTAGAATTTAATTAGAATATAAAATTAGCATAAAAAATTATAATCATTTATTCACAAATTATTATATATGATATGATTGTCGAGTTTTAAAAATTATACTTGAAATGAATTTTAATTGATTCACAATGTATAAGGCATTTCATTGATAAAACATAGACAACTGATGATTAAGATATAAACTCAAACTTTAGATAGATTCATTTAAATAAAATATTAAATAATTCATTTTTTACAAATCAAACCTAAACTATAAATACTCAATTCAGTTTCACTCATTTACAGCTTGTTTGAGACGTATGAAAGCTAGCAACTAAAAGCTGATCATCAGTGAAATGAGCTGAAAGCTTTTCAATTGTGTTGTTTGGATGATGAAGCTGAAAGCTCAGCAGAAAGTAGGCCAAGAGATATGGGGTCCACTCAAAATATTTTCATCTTAAAAATGAAGGTGAAAGCAATTGCAAAACTGTAATGTATTGTAAAAATTAACATTCTAACATTGCCCTTCATTACATGCTTGTGAGACTCGTGATAGTCACTTAGACCTGTGAAAACTTTCGGAAGCACATTTCAAATGCAACTTAAAACATTTTTTTTTTAAATTAACATAATCGATTATGTTCATTCAATTTATATAAAAAATGAGGCATAATCAATATATTCCTTTTAATTTAAAAATATTGTCAAATAATTAGGATAAGGTAAAAAGGATATTTCATTAGGGTTATTGAACCCAATATAGTTTGACCGGTCGGACCGAGACCTGGAGATGTAACCGGATCAGTTTTACTATTGGATCGGTCATGCAATTGATCCGATCAAATTTGGCTGGATAGGTCACCAGATCCTAGTTGGACCGATCCAATCTAATTCGATCATGTTTTAATTTAAAAAAATAATTATTTGAAATTTTTTTAAAACAAAATTTGAATTTTTGATTATTATCAATTGTTATTTTGGATTTTTGAATATGAATGAATTTTTCTTACTCAAATAATGTTAGTTATATACTTATATATAATAGATACATATAATTTTGAATTTTTAATACATACTAGGTCAAACTGAGCCAATTACTGATCCATCGATTGGACCACTAACCTGTTGACCCAGTACCTCGACCGAGCCAATAATCAGATCGAATTTTTCAACTATGAATTTCATACTTGTTTAATTTTAATTTTTTTTCTTTTATTTTCTACCTAATCACTTTAATTCAAAATTTTCATCTTTTTTTTCATTTATACCAAACAATCTCACTTTTATCTTTTTTTCATGCCTCACACTTTTATTTTTTTTCATTCATCTTTATCAAACACAATGTTAATGTTAATGTTAATGTGTGTATGAAATTTTATTTGTGATAAACTTCTGAACTATTTTCTATGTTAAAACGCACTAAAACAAATTATTTATTGCATTGATGGAGCTCGTCTTATTTTCACGGACAGAAATCCAAACACGTACTACATACATAATACATCAATGGTAGTATTTTGTATTTTTATTTTACTTTGTCAATTTTGAAGTCTAATTATTTTTCTACACGAGCTTGCTTCCTCTTCCTAGTTTCAACTTTCCAACTTCTGAATGAAATCACGACCTGAAATTTGAAAATCAAAAGCATCAAACAGCCAATTATATTAAATTGGCGGTCGTGGGCTTCCACTGTCCGCCCTTTAGGACTTTACTTCGGAATTTCTTTTTCTTTTTCTTTTTGGTGTACTACTTGAGATTGGAGAATGCCTGACGTCATAACATATATATATATTTGGTATGCAAAGTATTTATATTTTGAAAATTGAAAAAATATTTTGATAAAAGGCATATTATAATTTTTATACTTTTTTAATCATATAGTTATCTGAATTATTAAATAACACTTTTTCGAAGACTACTTTTGTGTATTTTTTTTAAAAGCTAATTCTATCAATAATTCAATATTACCATTTCAGTTGACAAAACATTGTTAATGTAATCTAATAATTAATCCATTAGTAATATCAATGGAAGAACATCACGTCTGTGTAACAACTTAGAGATTTTGAGAACGTAAATTAGTCAAATTAGGAATACGATACAATTGTAAAAGGTTAGAAGATAATCCTTGTCATAACTGGTTTGATATTTTAATTTTTTAATTAAAGTCTGGGATTTAATCATCGGTTTGTATATAAAATTACAACTGGAGATAACATTTTATCCTAAAAATAGGCTGACCCAATTAAACATGATTAGTTGGATGTCAAATAGTTTTTTTTAAATACATCTGACAAGACAAAAAAAGTTAAAAGATAATGTAAATTATATTTTTTTATCAATTGTTTTGAGTGATTGGAAAAAAAATTGCATTGATAATGTGTTTGGATTAGATTAATGATGAAAAATAATTAATTGAATTTCCATGTTAATTGCAAAGCAACAAATAACTATTTATTTTTTCATGATCTCATCATGATTTTGGTAGAATAATGTGTTAACAGAGTAACCTTTGCAAAAAAAAAATCCATATGTTTGACGTGAAAATGAAAAGAAAAAAAAAAAAAACGCATGTCCAACAGGCAACAAAAAAAGCGTGTAACTTGGACATGGAGGCTAATGCTACTTTGTTGAGTACCGTATCTACATTCGATTTCTCTATTTTTAGAGGTTCAAAAACCAGTCAGGCTATCTACTCTGGTTTTGCAACCTGCTATTGTGACTTGTCTTCTTAAGACATTGTTCAAATCTTCATAATTTTCGTTTTGGTTATTTTCTAGTTATGTTAGATTATAAGTTTTCAATATTGATGGTGCATGACTAATTTAGCTATGCATGGTTTGTACTTTGTAATGTCCTTATTTTTTTATTAGAGGTTTCTAATTTAATTGTTATGGTGCATACGTGATTTTTTGTTGTTCTATATAATTATGTAATTTCATTTTGAACGATTGATTATGACTCAATTTATTATATTTTACATTTGGTCAATTTATTTTAATATTTATGAATAAAAAATTATTTTGAAATCCATATGAAAAATAAATTTAAAAACTGACAAAGTTCCAAATAAATTTAAGTGTATATTTTTTTTTAAAAAAAGATGAAGTTAAATATGCTGGATTAAAGTTTGTGAAAACTTAATTGAAAAAAAGAATGAAAACCGCCGTCTGTGGGGATCGAACCCACGACCACGTGGTTAAAAGCCACGCGCTCTACCACTGAGCTAAGACGGCTTTAATGTTTGATAAACAAATAATACAATAATTATATCCTTAAATATCAAGTGTAGCTTAAGCCCTTTCACCTCAGATAAAATTGGCCAGGATCTATATTACGTGATGGCTTAACAAGCTATGCTGCAGTTTCAAGCGGTTCGAACCTCAATATCTTCCCAAATTTAAATGGAATTCCCATTATCTATCGATGGGTATAAGCATTCTTTTCATCCTACCACGTACAATTTCCACCAAAATCCTCACAAATGGTTTTAAAGATTCTGGTATTACCTCTCATATATCTTCCCCATTAGATATTTTCAACAGTTTTTGTTCTTAAATAATTAAGTCTGTGTTGATAATTTTTCATTTAAGGTTTCAACTATTGACAATGTTCAATTAACATAAAATCTTACGTGTTGTATATCACTATATCCCCTTTTTTCAACGAGTCAATTTAATTTCAGCTTTATTTACTGTCAGATTCTAATCTATCTGTTAAACTAACTTTTGAGGAAGATTGTTAAAGGTTGAATTATATCAGGAGCCTCTACCTCCTTGAGACGTGATGGCAAAATGCCTCAATCAAAAAGACTCTAGCTTTACAATTTCCGCAATTGATACTATTCATTTTTAAACAAGTTGTGCACATGATGATTCGTTGAGCCTATGGTACTCTAGATTAGGGTGTGATTACACAGTCCTATAAATCCTGTGCAATAAACCCCCCCCTGAGATTCCCTCCTCTTGATTCAAAGTGTTGTTTTGTATGCCCTTGATCAAAATTCAAAAGATCGTCTTTCGCTTCTAATACTAATCGGATCTTTTCTTCTTTTTTTTTTTTTTCCTCTCGCAATTGTTGATGTCTTGATGATTCCAGCCGATTCATATCTTTCTCATTAATCGGGATTTTTTTTTTGCCATAGGGAGAACTACTTATTCTAATTTTAACAGGTCAATCAAGCAGTTCATATCTAATGATGCATAGGAGCTTCTCCTACGTGACATGTTGAAATCAGTAGGCACTAGGCACAGAATGTTTCAAACGCTTCACTGATATCCAGTGAAGAATACTCCTTACAGAATTTTTTAAATTACCTGTTTCCACGTCACGAATTAATAGCACAGAAATTCCAGCATGTAATTTTTTTGATGCATTTCAGCATGTAGTTTTATGCAAGATAGTTATTAAAAGAAATTAATATATATATATATATATATATATATATATATATATATATATATATATATATTGTCAGTTTTGGAGGCATTGCCAGTAGAACTTCACTTCCCTTATTTCTTAAATTGCAATACCCAACTGGTTCAAGGGGGGGTTAAATAAAAATGGAAACAATTGATCAACTGGCTCGAGTAACTGATAAATCATTTGAAGCACAATAAGAACATGGAACTTGCAATTCAAGGATCAACAAATTTATGTAATCTAAAAAACAAGCCACTGCCATGCCTAAAACAAACATAACATCCACAAACAATGTGGCATTCCATAATTATATAAGAGAAATGACTTCAGCAGTATAGTAGCTCCCTAGATGAAACATTCCAAATATTTGTGACCAATGAATTCGAAAAGGAAACAAATAAATCAATAACCAAACGATTCCATTCCCGAACCAGGGTAAATGCAGACCATCAAAATCAATGCAACAATAGAAAAGATAACATATTGCTCAAGTTCTCATGGAAGCAACACACGGAAAACTCATTCCACTGAAAATGAACATATCCAAAAACCATTTGTATTACCAAAATCGCATTAATCTTAAGTTCTTAACATCATTTTCCTGAAACAGAACATACCTAGACTGGTAACAGCCCAATCACACATAAAAGAAACAAAGAAGGAAGCAATGTTGATACTCAAATCAAATCTCCTCGTCCCCATTTTTCAAATTGGATATCTCAACAGTCCCAACCCTCTCATTCTCCGGCAAAACCGACCAATTCGGAGACTGCACCGCGCGCAGCCACCGGAAATCATCCACATTGCTCCAATTTCCGGTCTCGGCGTCAAGACCGGCACCACGAAGATCCTCCTCAATCCCTTCATATCTCAAACAATACGGCGCAAACCTGACGCCGTTACAGTCCTCAATTATGGGCCTGCTCCTAACCCTAAGGTAGAAATCGCTTCTTTTGGCACCGTGAATCCGAATCTGATGCGACGCCAACGCGAACACGCAACCCTCCGCTTCCTCAATGAGAACGGACCCGGTCACGGGGCCCACGTAAACCCTAGAATTCTTCAACCTGTGAACGAAAAGCGCCCTCACAGAACCTATTATCCTCACTTGGCAGGAATCGAGATCCGAAACGGTGAATTCCCCAACTTCGGAATCCCTGAAGTCGGCAATTAAAAGCTCACCGGTTTTGTTTCGGAACCCCGGCGAGTCACGCGGCGCAAGGCGCGTGGAGAGTTGAGGGGGTTGTTTGGGTAGTGGAATAGAGCAATCCTTGTCATTGTCGTCCTTCTTGATGGTGGTGGTGGGTTTATTTTTGAATGAGAATTTCTTTTTGGGGAGAAGTTGGGAAGTGAGGTCGTCGAGGGAGTGTTTTAAGTCGGAGACGGTTTTGAGGGAGGTTCTGACGTCGTAGGAGGGTAGGGAGTAGGAGTTTTCAGCGACGAGTTTTTCTAAATCGGAGATTGATTGGGAGATTTGATTGAAGTGGAGTTTGAGGTTGGAAGGGTCTGAGGAAATGGATTGGGATTGGGCGAGTTGGGACTCTATGGAGGTTTTTAGATGGGAGAAGCGTGAAAGTATGGAGGAAGTGGAGGATTGTGATGAAGATTCGGGGTTTTGTGAACGGATTTGGGTGCGTTTGGAAAGGCGTTCAAGCATTGCTAAGTGCTTCTTCTGTTTCTCCTCCTCCTCCATTCGTCTTTTACTGGTTGAGTTGACCTAATTGGAAGGAAATGGATTGATCAATCATCAAAGTGATGGATGAATAGAGATTTGAGTTATTTAAGATCTGGGCTCCTTCGGTGTGGATGAATAGGCAATAGAGAAGCTAACCACGTAGCTCACACATTCGCGCTCGCGCATATGGCGTTCAAGGGTACTGTAGAGCGTGGACTGTGTGTAGTTGTGCGTCTTTTTCTTTTTGGAGGTGGACAAGTGTTGGCAACTTTTCTTGCTGGGCTGCTTTGGGCTGTTACACATTTTTATTTAGATATTAATTAGCTAAAATTTTAAAAATATTAACTTGTTTTAACATTTTTTAAGTAAAAATTTAAAAAACTTACTTTTTTTAAGTTTATTTTTATCAAACAAAGAACATTTAACCAATAATAAGTTGGTTCTGGACTCAACTCCCTTAAATAAGGTCTCATATTCAAATTTTGTAGATAAAAAAATGATTAAAAGAAAAAATTCATTAAATTTTAGTCATTAGAAAAATGGATGAAAACTCTGGATCAATATCA
>PYAF01000205.1:2698362-2716441 GCA_007407185.1 Glycine tomentella | reverse complement strand
GTTTTTTTTTTTTTTTAAATCACTTAGTACAAAATTATTTATATCTTAGTCCTTGTTTATTCTTACATTTCCATCATGTTTTTATTTAGTACTTGTTTATCATGCTAGTACGATAAGGTCCACCTTTGCTTGTACTCTTTATCTCATTATTGGTTTTCAATGGAGCGTTTGATAATTAGAACCTTTTTTCATTTCTAAAAATTGTTTATCAAGAATCATATTTCTTAAAAATCATAATTTCTGAGAATGTTACAAATGTGTCTGGTATATTTAAAAGATTCGCAAGAATGTTATCATAAACATAGCTAAAAACGTTAACTTTCATGGAACTTTGATTCTCTTGAATATACCTCAGGTGATACATCAATTTCATTTCAAAGCGTTAAGATGATGGCTAAATGATTTTAGGCAAGTTCTCTGTTCCAACCAACGGGGTTGAGAATGTAGGCAACAAAAAGTGAATTTGTGGATGGATTTGTACACAGTAATATTTAGTGCATTAATTAGAAAAAAAATTAAGGAATTAAATAAAAAGTAGAGAATTAAAATGTAACAAAGGAAGATTGGGCTGTCTAACTTAACTTCAAATAAAAATGAGATTAAACATCGCATCATAGATTATTAGTGCAAGAAAATTGTACCAACCTACTGTAACTAATAATCTTATCTCTTTGTTGAACAAATTACTAACGACAATCAATGTAATACGGAAGTTTTCTCTTCATCCTTTGTTATCAAGGATCTGCAGTGCAAAGCAAACAAATATTGTCACTCCCATTCATAGTATTTTTCCTTCCTCAGTTTTTAAGAATTATGATGCCCACCGGTGGAATAAATTATCAAAGACACTATGCATGAATAAACAATGTTCTACCAATAATCCCCACAAATACAATCAGGCACCATTTCGAATATCTGATTTGCAGCTCTTTCGGCTACACCTAAATTAGAGTACTTCGTGCATGCACTCAGTAAAGCCAGCCATACCATTGAATTTGCTTTCATAGGCATCATGCTCACCACCAGTTGCTTTTGCTTCCTCGAGCTCTCTACACCGGCCAAGTACATCCACGATGCTTGCATAATCCTCAATTGTAAGCCTAATTGATCTTTTCTGGCCAAAGTATTTGAAGAAGCACCTTGCTTTTTGTAACATCCCAAAACAATACAAGCAGAAAGCAAACTAGTTAATGTGATTCAATCCGGATCAACTCTTTCACGCAACTTTTGGTTAAAGAGTGTACAGCCCACATGCCACATCCATGCCGTGCACAACCAAGTTCCAGGAGACAACACTTCTCTTATTAATCCCCTTAAACACAGACACTGCATCACTGATATAACCACATTTACTATACATGACAACAAGGGAACATCCCACATATGCACTACTTTCTACACCAATCTTAACCATCTTAACCGCTGAAGCATGGATCACTTTCCCCCTCTCAAGACCCTCCAATCCACAACAAGAATTCAAAGCACTGGTGAAGGAAGATTCATTTGGAACCACACCAATTCTCATCGTTTCTCCAAACACCTCCAATGCCATTCGATGCTTATCATTGAAACCTTAAAATTTCAATTTACCAACACTGTTTTTCCCTTAGCCATCATGACTTAACCGACAGACCAATTATCCTCAAAGCTAAACATAACTTCAAGTAAATTTTTTGCTGTAGGGTGAACCAAGTTTTCATCTATTTTGATTTTTTTATCTGTATCATCAGATCCTACCAGGGCATTTAAAAGGCTAGTCACTGCTTACCATTTCCTAGACCCAGAAAATATTAACACTATGAGTGAAGTTTCAAAACAACATAATTGTTAAGTAGTAATCAAAAAAGGAAGCTATAACTAATCTTAAATCATAGCTACAATACATCACCTTCTTCTTCCCACTATCTCTCCACATGGCCTGAAAAGGCACAAAGTTATTGAAGCTGAGGTTGGAGATTTACAATTTGAAAATAATCTTGTTAGATCGGGGGATGAGACTGTAGCAGAAGTTACTTTCCCAAATAAAACAGTCATAGGATTAAAAAAAAACAATTACATATTGGAAGGGTACAACTTTGATGGTCAGGACTGAAAAAAGAGGTGAAACCAAAGCATGTATACATGAGATGAGATGCCATTGCTAAATTTTTTTGACATTGTAATACTTTCCGTGGAAAATAAGATCCTACCACAAGAGAAAATAAAAGAGTTAAGGAGATTGAGAACAAGATATCAACCAGGAAAAGAAAACGCATCCAAAAACAAAGCAGACACACAATTAGCAATAGCCAATAGAATCATCCAACAAAGTAATCAAAATAAGGAAACACCAAGAGTATTCACGCTCTCTGTCATGTCTATACATTAAATGGCTAAGGGTCTGAAACCATTAACATAATTTAAAATTCATTCATACAAGCAAGTGCAGGTAGCTTAATTACAATATGGCAAAACCAAGCTTGGAACATAACCATAGGAGCACATTGGCACTTTGCCGTCGAAATTTCCAATACTGTCTATTCTATTATCTCTTGGATTATAGAGAACAAATTCATCATATATGCAGTTTGCCAGCATCATCATATCATCACTTTCAGAGATGCACGAAGGCGTGGTCGGCAATAAATCTAATTCATGAGTTGGACAGATTTGAAGATTCTGATAACTTATATTCAACAACTGAGTCCAGGATTTCTCAACTCCAAATTCCCTCATTAGCCAAACAACGAAATGGGTTCTTCTCCTGTGAGTGTACGAAAGACACATGCAACCCTTCAAAGCCCCAACCTTAAGAGATAATCAGGAACTTCAGACAGACCATCAGGCATTGACAAAATTTATATGTCTCCTTCTTTAGATCATACGAAAAAAATTACTAATTGATGGACAGTAACAGTGTTCCATTCAATTCATAATCAATACCCAACATGCGAAATGCTAACCAGTTAACGTTACCACCGACAAGATGTCCATCGAGTAACCTCCAACTAATGGGAAAAGCAGGGCAAGTTAAAATGTTTCTCCAGCAAGTGTCGCCCATGCAGTGAAGTCTCACCTCCCAATTCTGTGATTTAGTATTGAAACAGAGTGCCACCACCCTGTAAGTGTCACTCCAATCATCGTAACCAAACCCAAACTTCACATAATCCTCTAAAAGTATATAATCGCGTCGACGTAGACGTAAGTGTGGCGACTCTTGGGACAGGATCCTTCAAAATCGTACCCAGTATTCAAAATTACCTCTACCTCTAACAGTAAATTAACGCAAGCAAATAAACCCATTGCAGGAAGCTATGAAAGAGTAAACGTCATTGAATTGGTAATGATCATCATAAGGAGCGGGTGTGGATTCTCCTCAAGCAAACGACGTACAGAGCAAGGTGTGGCGGCTATTTCTAGACCGTCAGTTTCTTTTTCATCATCTTCCGGATCTTCTTCTTCCGGCGTTAACAGGACGTGGGCGTTTGTGGATAACCTTTGAAGGTGCAATTTGACGAAGGTGGGGTGGAAGATAAGGGAATTCCAAGTCTTAGAAAGGCACCTGAAACGCATCAGAGGCTTCACCGGAACCCATGACAGAATCTCCACTATCAGCTCCTCAGGGAGCACCATCGCCATCTTACACTGATACTATTTCAAAACCCGGGCGGAACAGAACTCACGGCTCATTCATCATTTTGATCTTTTTTATAACAACATGAAAGTGAAACTGTTACAAAACACTTGACAGTTTACAGGCTTGGGTCTGTTTTCACCATTGACCGATCAAGATTATCTTTTGACCCGCAGGTTTAAGGAGACATGTCATGTTCTCCTTGCATCTCCTTCCTGAAACTTGTTGCTTCTGTTGCAGCCCGTGAAACAGAAAGAGAAACTATAGTGAGAGAGAGAGCGAGAATACCAGTACACAACACTGTCTTCCCGTACATTAAATATTATTTTAAAATATTTTTAAATTAAATTACAATATTAATAACATTTCCTAGGTTTCGTCCATTCTTTTTTTTATTTCTCTACTAATCCTCATGATTAGTTAAAATTGCACTAGTCTCTACATAGGATATTGCTATAAATGTTATAAAAAAAATAAGAAAATTATGTATGATCTATAAAAAATCTAAAACTACAATGATAAGTTAATGTAATTTACTCTCTTTTTTTCAAAGTAGTAACATTTCGGAATTCTCAGTCCGTACGATAAATCGAAGCAGTAACATCTCATTCATGTGTGAAGCATAAATTATTTTATTTATACTCCAAAAGCAATTCTATTTTACTAACCAAATAAATTTAATTCTTCTCAACTAAGTTTTAGAATATCATGCTTAATCACTATAATAATTTTTCAAAATCAGCTACTCCAAAGTCAATTCGAACTCGACTTCTATTATTGGCTGAAGAAATCCATGGGAATATTGAAAATCTTGCCATCGATACCCTAACTTGTCTTAGGCACTTGATTGAAAAATAATGTTAAAAAAAATACCAACAACTCACAAGTGCTCTGCGTAATCACTTGCCCTTTCAAAAACAGACATGCATCCCCAATCTGATTGACAAATTTTGTCACTTTGAGACTCCAAAAGTTGATAGTCATTCATAAAACAAATTAAAAGCAATTTTTTAATGGAATTGGAATTCTTAATTTTAATTTTTTTTACCTAATTTGAAGGATGTGAATCATGATTTTGATAATCATGTATCTTTAGTCACAAAATAAAAGGCATGAATGAACCTTCTGGCAGGAACAAACATAAATTACTACGATTAAGATATATTATACACGAGACAATTATGACAGAACAATAACTTTAACCATTGAACTCTGTAACTTGCATATTTATGTGTAAGCTCATGCAGCTTTTTCAGCTTCTGCAGCTTCTGCTGCTGCTTCTTCTTCCTCCCGGAGCTTCTTTAAAGATGGAGGTGGTCTTACAACAATGCTTTTCTTCCATTTTTTATCAAGCTTTCTGGACAACCTCTTATTGATACCCTCCTCAAGTTCTCTTTCCCGCTTCACAGTAAGCATGCGAGCAATCTGTACGGATATTTGCAGTCACATTATCATTCACCCAAAAATTAACATATGGACAAGAAATGCACAGCATCACGCAGACTCTAGAGAAAGAACTTATTTGTTAGTAAAGCCCTCTAGTATCATTTCATCATCATTTGAAATTATACGTAAAGGAAATACACTAATAAACTATAAAGATGAGGCTAGATCAGTATCGCCAGATTGAAATGCTCTTCGCTCTTTCCATTAGGCCCATCTTGTATTCAACATGCTATCAACGCACTATGATCCCAGTGCATTGTTTGATTAGATGGTGGCTTTAAGAGTAAAAACAAAATAAAATGATTGCAAAACAAGGACTAACATGCAGAAAAAGGTTGGCATATTTATCTATTACAGCTCAATTGGTCAAAATTATAAGTTTATAACCCGACCAAATAAGGATCAGAAACCTGCTTGGAGTTGGACACACCTGGGAACAGAAGTTAAAGACAGTGCACACTACTTCATAAAGAAACTGAAGTGCATCTAGCAGAACTCAAAAAACACGCATATAAGAGAAACACCTGATCAAGCAAAAGAAAAACCTAGTTCAAGTATTCCTACATGCATGTTGAATTACTTTGCACACATGCATATCTATTTCTCACAGTATATTCCTGCTCATAGCATAGAGAGATGTGATGCTCATACTAGAATTTTATTTTTGAAGTAAAAGTTTGGCAGGTCTCATTATTTAGATCTACACCAGAAATTGGAATCAAATGTAGGGGTCGAAGGACCATTCAATTCATCAAAGGGCATTGATCTCTAGGCCTCTTTACTTGGCCAATCACCAAGCATAGAGCATATTAGTGTCATTTCTGGATTTAGTAGCAGGTGGGCGTGCCAAGCCCTGATTACTGTGAAATTAGCTGCTGGTCTTACTCTAATCAGGTTAGTTGTAAGTGACAAATGACAATTTGTTTCTAAGTGAGCCCTCTCACTTGGGAGACCCAGAGAGTTCAAACAGTATGGATTAGGAGATTCAAATTTATGACCATAGATTGGATTGATCTATGAGAATCTAACCAAACAAAACTGAGTTATCAAGCCATCATATACAGTGGCTGGAATGGGAAAAGAAATCCATAAAGGGAGGAAAATAGTTTGCATAAATATAAACATATATTAAAGCATGAAAAAAAAAAGGAAGCAGAAGGTAATAGATGAATTTGTCTATGCATAATTTGTGCAGAGCACGCCAAGCTCACCCTTTATCACTTCATGAAGTAAAACATATGATTAGCTGAGTACATGAGCTATATTGCTTAAGGGTGCATTTGGATAAACAATTTAATTGTGTTTAGCTGTTTACTCAATAAGCTCTTATCATCTGAGGACTTGTGTCATAAATTTAATCATAAAACTTATTGAAGTTAAAAAGAGCTTATTTTAACAAGTTACTCTAAGAAATTTATTGAAATAAGCTCAAAGCAACGTAGAAGCTCAAGTACGCTCATCATAAGTTCAGCGAAACACCCCCTAAAAATACTACCGAATTGGAGCCTTTCACCTAACACTCGAGTAAGTTTTAGACTGCAATTGTAGCTGCATCGGCTGCATTTATCTGCAATATCAAGGATTGCAACAAAATCACACCCGCAACGTCAAGGATTTTTTGGGTCTACACAACCACAATTGTGGCCACATTGGCCAAATTTGTCCACAATATCAAGGATTGGGACAAAAACATGTCCGCAACCGCAGTTTAAAACATTCTCAAGCTAATCACGCTAGCTAATTTCATTATTAAAGCAGAGAAAAGCAAACTAAGTTCTCTCACAAACTCCCATGGCCCTAGCTTGTTACCCAGAACAACAAAACTATTAACGTGATTAGATTATCTTATTTTGAGTTCAAAAGAGTTTATAATCAAAATCATGACAAGGGAACTTAAAGAAGAACAAAGAGTGAAGCAAAAATGAAGCACCCTCTTGCGCATGCGACCGAATTCGCTGGACTTGAACTCGTTGCGAGCCGATTTCTGAAGGCGAAGCATGACAAGCTCGCCCTTAAGGTCGACAACCTCTTCGTTAATTTGTTCGGTGGTCATTTGTCTAATTTCCTTCAATTCCTCCGTCCTCTTAGACATCATCACCACCGGCACCGAAGCGCTGCGTTTCGTGGGTGGAATGGAGCATGTGGCAGAGCGACGGAGCTGAATGCCATTGAATGGTTTTGGGAGAAAGGAAATGGTTGAAGAAGAAGGTGAAGCAACTGACAGACTTAACATTCTCCACGCTCTCTCTCTCTCTCTCTCTCTCTCTCTCTCTCTCTCTCTCTCTCCCCTCTTATTACCAGCGAAGTGGATTCAGAGTGTTCCAGATAAGATGCAACTTCGTCTTCGTTTATCGGCTTCCCTGCGCTACCCGAAATCTCCCTTTTATTCCTCTTTTTCGGGGAAAGAAATTATAAATCATAACTATATTTTATTCTAGTTATTTTATTCAAATTCGTTTTGGTACTTTACTTTTTTAAATATTTTTTGTTTATTTTTTTAATTTCAATTTTATAACATAATTTTAAAATATAATAATTCAAGACGTAAAATTAGTTCCAACAAATTTACTTACATAAAAATTACAAATCATAACGAACATTCAAACTAAAAAGTATAATAAACATGATGAAAAAAGTGAAAAATGAGTGACATTAACTATTATAAAAAAATGATATTAGATTATTCAATTTTTTGATTGTAAATATAATTCAATTTTCAAGTCATTTTCAACGCGTTGATAAAAATTCAAAGTAATATTTAAAAAAAAAATGACAGTTGTTTCAAAAATTGATTTAGTTTGTGTAAAAAAATGTAGTCATAATAGTTTGTCCTTAAAGTTTGTGAAATGAATAAAAACTAACTAATATTGCATTCATCATTTTTTTTAAGGTTTCGAATTATTCTTGTATCCATGCCATTAGATTTAGGAGAATAAGACAAAGTTACGCCATGTAGTACCTCCATTTTCATAAAAGTCATTAAACAAAGTGTATTTATCCATATATTTTAAACACAACACAAATCAATTAGTCAATCGATAACCAATAAGTGGGTTGAGTTAACTATTGTATCATGTATGTTATTGGACTAGTGCGATGACATCAAAACCATCATGAATCTAGGTTCAACCGGTGAAATTCGATCTTGAGTGGACCATATGTGGCCTAAGGTATGTCATATGCTTAGCTAAACGTGCATGGCCCAAGGTTTGTCATTCCCTGTTGCTATAAATGTGTGGCCCAAGGCACGATGTTGTGCATGCGAATTGTCGATCTTGCTCATAGGTGTACATGTGTTGTTGTTGATGGTTTTGATATTACAAATACAAAAATGAACATACTAGGGATCAAACCTATGTCCATGTATACATCAACAAACTTGCTTACTATAGCGCCATAACAATCATTTGTGATATAATTGCAAAAACTAATACATATATTCATATTTTGATTTTAATCTTTCAATCAATTAATACAATTCAACTAGTAACTCACTAGTTCACCTCTTTAGAAAAACTTTTGTTTTTCCCAAAACTAGATTAATGTTATAATCACTAAGATAAAAACATGTTATTTTTCATGCCCTATAATAGGATACTAGGTAAACAACATTTTTCACCTAAAAATCAACCCCAACGGTAACATCTCCTCCATTAGCCAAGTTGACCCTAGGCTTAAGATGATTGTCATTTCTTGTCAATATTTTTTTTCTTTGGTCGACTTGTCATGCACAATATTTGACTAAGAAAATAGAGTCTTCAGTTGTTGTCTGTAGTTTGTCCATGGTTATGGAAACTTATTGATTAGTAACTTTGATATAAACTTATAAAAAAAAACTAAAACTACGTACCTCATTGTTTAGAGGTTTGTTTCCATATTTGAATCCATGACCAATGAGTCACTAAGACATAACTTTACCATTGTGTCAGGATTTACCCTTTTGATATAAACTTATAGAGGAAAAAAATATTTTCCTACCTTTAACTCTTCAAGTTGTTTGTGATGTGTTAGTTTGAAGTTTGATGTCATTGTCTTCCGTCATCTTCCAATTATAATGATGTTTTTATCATGAGCCTCCATTTGTCAACATTTCAACAATGTACTTCAAGATCATAAAGTCATAAATCTTTTTCATTTTCTTATATGAATAGTAGACATTGAAGAGTTTGATAAATCAAAATACTAATTATGGTTTTTCAACAAATCTTATTGGCATATGTGAACTCATTGAATTTTTATTATTTGTAGAGAGATTTGACTTTGGGTCTATAAAAGTAGATGCAACCCATGCATGTCCAACATTCTGTAAATTAATATTTCATATCCTAGAAAGTTCTGGCTAACAAAGAGCTTGATCTTTGACATATTTGTGAACAATTTGGCATATATGGCCAACACGATGACAAAAGCAACATGCTATGGAATGTAGGGCTTGACGTTTGTATCTTCAACCATAAGTGATTGATATTGTAGTTTTTGTAGCCGAAGACCATGGACAATCGAACACAAATAAAGATGAAAGTTGAGATGCATGTATCCTTAAAGACTTATCTGCATAATGCACATATCCTCAAGATATATTAGGTCTTTTTCAATATATATCAAGTCAACAAATATAGTAATAATAATCTAAGTGACGTTGATAATTCATAAATTTTAGTTGAAATTTATTGAATTTTTATTGAGTTGAAATACTTCAAATAAATTTGAAATTTATTGTACACAAACAATAATTTTGTTTCAAAATAAAAAAATTAAATGTCATAGATACACCCATACAACAAATGATAAAAACATAAGAACAAATAATTCATGTGTATTTGCTGATAATTTAGTTCCTATATTTTTGAAATGAATAATTTTAATTCATAAGTTTATCAATATTGCGAGAAAAAAAAACAAATGTGAGCGAATGTATAGACTTAAATAGGCTATTTAACTTAAAAATAAATTTGTTCTTTATTTATTTATTTTTGACTTAAATAAGTTTTTTATATATGAAAAATAGGTATTTTTTAGATTACTACAAAACATTCATTTTTTCAAATAAAAACCTAAAAAAAAATTATGTCTCAATGTAATACATGTCATTAGTTCCCTTTTATTAAATGATGACATCATCAAATCTTATTATTACTATCATGTCATTGTTATGTCAATGATGTGATATTCTTCTTTTCATTCTCCAACAAAACAATCACTTAATGGAAGATGATTAACTATTATATTATATTATCTTGAAGCACAGATTTTTTTTTTCATATATTTAGTTGAAAACAAGTGAATGTTAAGTAATAATCTAAAAACTACATATTTTTCATATATGAAAAAATTAATTAAGCCTTTATTTTTCCTCAATTTTTCTTTAAATTTTCATCAGCATTTTCGTCCTCTCTCTCGCACGCGAAACCCTTGTTTCGTTCCCTGCTCACATATCTGTAGAGAAAACCAGACACAATAAAAGGTTCTTTCTGAGACAAAACCCCAACGATCCAAACGGTCATTGAGCATTTCATGGTGCGAGTCACTGAGTTGAATCGGATAGGAATCTGAGTTTGTGATCGTTTGACGCGGTCATGGGTGCTGCAGGCTCCAAGCTTGAGAAGGCTCTCGGAGACCAATTCCCCGAAGGAGAACGTTACTTTGGCCTCGAGAATTTCGGCAACACTTGTTACTGCAACAGCGTCTTGCAGGTCTTTACTCCGATTTACGGTTTTTACTTTTCCATTCTATTTTTCGCGTTCTATAGAGACTCTAATCTGTTGCGTTGATGGTTTATTGATTCTTCTATGCAAAGTTTGTTGCAGTTTCATATGTATCTTCAGGAAAGAGTTTAGTACTTCAATGTATATTATTGTTTTGGACATTCTGTTGACCTGTTTAGCAGATTCTTTTAAGCGCTGATTCTTAGTTTTATTAAAATTTGAAGTTGGATTTGCTCTTCAATGTTTTTTATGTTTCATTCAATAGTATTATATGCGTCTCTTTAGATGCATACGTCAATTTAAAAGTAGTTGTTGTCTTGTTGCACTCAATATGTTTACCATCTCTAAAATATCAATAAGGGCACTAGATATGTCTGGTTATAGTACTTGAAGACGGTTAGTTTGTTATTTTTTGTAAAGGCTTTTAGGGTTCTTTGCTAACAATTGTCTCATTTTGCCAAATTGTACAGGCACTATACTTTTGTGTTCCGTTTCGCGAACAATTACTAGAGTATTATGGAAATAACAAAAGCATATTGGACGGGGAAGAAAATCTCTTAACTTGCTTAGCGGACTTATTTTCGCAGGTAATCAGTCTTTAGTTTGGAAATTTCTCAACTTTACATGCTTGATGCCTCTAAGCTTGTTCATATTTGATTGGGTCAAGCATGATTCACTATTTGAAAGTTGTACTGTCTTCACTAGTTGTGGCTATTTTGCTTGCCTAGGACTCTCATGAAATAAGTTGTTGATTTCCTAGCTTTTTTTTTTATTCTTCATTTATTTAATAATAATATGAAACAAGTACCTTTTTGTACTTTGAATGCTTCACTGTGGTTCTTGTTATCTTTAGTGTTGAATCTGTAACCATGTTTTCTTTAATAAAAATGGCCATTAAATAGACAGCTCAGAAAAAACTCGGACAAATACATTGCCTCCATTTAATCCAAAATCTCGTTCTCGTGATCGCAATTAAGCACTTGCTTTTCCTCATAGACTTCCTTTTTCTAACCGTTTTATGGAAGGATTTTTAGAATGTTGATGAAAGATGCTCCTGTAACAGAGAAATCTGCATGCCAATTTATTTAGTGCTTCAGTTCTTCCTAGCAAAGCACACTGTGGGTTTTATTCTATAGATCAGTTGAAGTTTATCAAAACATGACTAGCTACTTATAATGCCTAAAATATATATGCCCAGCTAGCTGACATTTTTGTTAGCTGTTCTATATTTTTAGTTGCTCAGAGACAAGGAATTGACAAAGGGGATTCCAAGCTTATCTAAATTTCGTGTTGTAATATGCTCGAGTATAAATGCTATTAATTTTTTTTTTTGCTTGGTCTATAGATGCTATTATTTCTCCTTGAGAAATTTCTTCATTTATCCACAGTGTGTTTTATGTTGGTTTGACCCATTTATTTTATTTGTTTTCCCCCTTTCTGTTTGCCTTCAAGTTATGTGAAATTGGTTTAGGTAATTTTATGCTTCCCTAAATCTTCTTTATAGTATGTTCGAGTATATTTATGTGTGCCTGAAAATGGCTCTGCGGTATTTCATCGTGCTTTTGCAAGTATTTCCATTTTGTATATCTATAGAATTTTTGCTCAATTCATTGTTTCAAATATCTAATTAATAAACACATGTCTATTTAATGGGCACTTACGCGGCTATCTCTTAGGCCTGAGAACTTGCTTCAAGATATTTGTAGTATGCCTTTTGTAAGTATCTTCATTTTGTATATGCCGAATAATATCTTCCATTTATTATTGCTAATCAAAGGTCCATTTAATGGCATTTGCATGCCTATTTATTTCTTTCTTGGTCATGAATGTAATATAATTATTTCTTTTGGTGTAGATAAGTTCCCAGAAGAAAAAAACTGGTGTCATTGCTCCCAAACGATTTGTACAGAGGTTGAAAAAACAGAATGAACTCTTCCGTAGCTATATGCACCAGGTATGTGCTTAAACTGTCAAAAATGAACTTCCTGTGCAGAAAGGTGATTATTCTAGAAAACCTGTAAATTTCTTTTGACTGTAATGTTTATATTATAATCAAGAGATTAGTTTTTATCATAGTCACACATGCAAATGTTGCCATGTATGCGTTTCTCCCTGCTTATGAAAGGATTCTATGCTTGTGGGCATCGTTCACCATACACACATGCCCTTGCTCCCAAGTAGCAGCTTATTTAAATAACTAGAGATTCTATCATATGTATTAAAGATTTCCAGCTGGCTATGTTTTGAGTTAAATTACTAGTTGTCCTCTTGGTAGATCAATTATTAGATAAGTATTTCTTTTGTAATGCTTCTGTGTAGTAGGTTGGACCAAATTTTCAGATTTGCAATTTGTACACTTGAACTTGGTATGAACATCTTTTAACAAACAGGAAATACTTTTGAACTATTTGTTATAATATTAAGTTGAAATGGTCATGTTGGTTGTACAATATTCAGCCTTTTTATATGCAAATAAGTCTGTTTACTTGAACTGGAGCATATACACTTTAAATTGTATTTCTATTATATTATTATATGTGCTGTGGGAAGCATAATCTTTTTTATGTCAGTTTTCCATTTGGCAACAACCCTTTTCACTTTGTCTAGTCATGCTTTGACGGTATATTACTGATATATAAACGGTGCTTTGGCTTGTTAGTCCCCCAGTCCCCCCCTCCCCCTCTTTTGTGAGTAAATAATTGTGACTGATGATGAGTGTCCATCTCTGGAAATGATTTATCCGAGTTTGTATAATGACAATGTGTTGCTTTTGAATGAGGTTGTTTACCATAATGTTACTGAACTCAGTGTGCTGTAAAGTGTATTCGTTATTTATCATTGATTGTTATTATCTGTTAAATTCAATGTTTCCTTGGTTGCATAATGTCTCTTATTTTGTCAAAGTTTTTCATTAGAGACAACATTGTTATTGTGAATCTTCTCTTGGTAGGATGCCCACGAGTTCTTGAACTTTTTGCTGAATGAACTTGTTGACATTCTGGAAAAAGAGGCTCAGGCTGCAAAAACTGATCAGGAGACATCTCCACCTTCTGAAAAGGCTGTTAATGGGCCCAAGAATGGTCAAGCTAATGGTGTTCACAAAGAGCCTTTAGTTACTTGGGTACACACAAATTTTCAGGTGGCCTTGCTTTGTCAATTCAATGTTTTCATTTTGCATTTTGCCTGCAACAAAATTTGAAGGGACCATAATTAGCAAACTTTCTATTGGATCCAGTCAATTAGTGTTATGTCTTTAAGTGGGCATGTATTGTTGCTTTAATAGTTTAGGTTTGTTACAGTTAAGGATAATCCATTCATATTGGCTTTTATGTGAATTATAATGGAATTTGGCACCTTATCTTAGATACGGTTATAATATTAATTTATTATAGATGAACTTTATTATTAAACAATGTAAAAAACAGTAATTTCACTGTCAATTTTTATGTATTTTTCTTGTGGGGGAAGGGGTGTTTTTGTTGCTCTTTGTACTCTGTAGTGATCAGAAAAATAAGATTTACTTTTATTTTGAGGATTTTTACTGTTGTAACTTGCTCTGATCAGGGAATACTCACCAATGAGACAAGGTGCTTGCAATGTGAAACAGTGACAGCTAGAGATGAAACATTTTTGGACTTGAGTCTTGATATTGAGCAAAACAGTTCAATTACAAGCTGTTTGAAAAATTTCAGTTCCACCGAGACACTGAATGCTGAAGACAAATTCTTTTGCGACAAATGCTGCAGGTATATATATGGCTTTTAGGTACAAATTATGCTTCTATAATTATCTGATATCCCAAATACTACATCTTTGGCATCAGTTGTTGCTTTGCCTGGTTTCTTGAGTCTTCTGGAAAATTTAAAGAGCTTGTTCAACCATTTTGAATCACGTGCTTAGCTGAACTAATCTTCTGCTTCTTTATCCAAGAACAACAGCAATAAAGCCTTGTACTACTAGATTGAATTGACTGCATGGATTAATTGATGTCATTGACTTTATTGAAAACCAAATTTTCAGAAAATCATATTTGGATCAAGATCATCTTTAATAGTTTCTCGTAAAGTTCTTAGGTACATCTTCTACCCCTTTTAACTGGAGGAAATTTTTTTTTGTGATCTAACACATGCCAAATAGCTTGAATATCATCTATGTTTATAGAAAATTTTATCTCCTTTTAATAAAAATTAGAATGCGCTGCTATTCATGTTTATTGACTAATACTACAATTTAAAAGAAGCAAACTATGATATGTTCATTTTTCCATTGATTGACATTTTCTTCTACCTGTTATCTGAGTGGGATTTGGTGTCAATTTATTGTGTAAAAATATATGTGCTCTGTTCTCTTGTTTTTCATGTCCATTCACCATTCTGATGACCAAGATGCCAACTTTCTTGTGGTATTAGTTTGCAAGAAGCTCAGAAGAGGATGAAGATAAAGAAACCACCTCACATCTTGGTCATCCATCTTAAGCGGTTTAAGTACATGGAACAACTAGGCCGCTACAAGAAGCTGTCCTACCGGGTTGTTTTCCCCCTTGAGCTGAAGTTGAGTAACACAGTTGAAGATGCGGATATCGAGTATTCGCTATTTGCAGTAGTTGTCCATGTTGGGAGTGGGCCCAACCACGGGCATTATGTCAGTCTTGTGAAAAGCCATAACCACTGGTTATTCTTTGATGACGAAAATGTAGAGATGATTGATGAGTCTGCTGTGCAGACGTTCTTTGGATCATCACAGGAGTATTCAAGTAATACAGACCATGGATACATTTTGTTCTATGAGAGCCTTGACTCTGGTAACAGGAATTAGGCGGAGGATTCTATAACTCTCTTAAATCATTTGGACTTCTTTTTCGCATGGTTTCCATATTTATTTTCCTTTCTACCGTTTTCCCTTTTCAACCTGTTGGAGGGAGCTGTTACATCCTCTAGAGGATATGGGTTGTGAAAAGGTATACTTAGGTGGATGGCATGTACAGTGGATAGTGCTAGGCACCGTCCTTTTTTCTTTTTACTCTTTCTCACAATAAGAACAGTATATATATCGGGTGAAAATTTCACCAACGATGTGTATTCATGGTTGCAAGCGATCAATCAACACTAGAAACACAATGAAATGGAAATTGGTCCTAACTCATGTTAGATTATTTTATATTTTATAGTTTGACGAACACTTTGGGAATAGACTAATAGTTGGGCATTCTTTGGTGAGTTAACAACCCTGTCTTCGTCGGGACTGCAAAACTCCTACCATTGTCACTTATTTCGATTAGGTTATAAATCTAAAAATTTGAACCGAATCGTTTGAGAACAAAGCAGAACTGAACCGAATCATAAAATTTCTCTTCCATTTTTTTTGTATCAGTACACAACATAATTCGGTCCATTTAAATTCGGTTCAATGAACAGTTCGGTTTGGATTTGAGAAAACAATTCGTCAGATAAAAAATACAATTCAGTTTGGTTTAGGCAAAAAAATTTAGTTCAGTTCTTCCACAGTAAAGTTTCAACTTTTAACACTCATATCCAGGGGATATCCCGCAATATCTAACTGGGAAGAACCTTGGTTCCTCCTTACAGCTGACTCAGCATGAATTGAAAATTTTGGCTGTGTAAGAAAAATGTGCACGGCTCATTTCTGCATTTGATAGGGAACCTGACATTTATTTTGCATTGTAAGAATTGTTTTAATGGCTATGCATTTTTTTTTAAAATTTTTGTGTGACATGTTAGCAAATCACCCCTTAACAACAAAAGAATGAGAATTAAGATTACTAATTTACTATAACAATCAAAGTGAGACAGTTGATAACCTAACTCTGCTGTGGAATTCAAAGTCATACAATTAACAATGAAAGCTAACTTCTAAGTTGCTGTAGGCATGAAAATATCTTCGTCCAACAATGCTTCAAGATCATTGAGGTCACCGAATTCTCTCGGTTCTTCTGAATTGTTAGAACTGCTCTCATGCTTTACCTGCAAAAGACATATACAGAAGTCTAAGCTCTACTGCCAGTCACAAGAAGATACTATGCATGATGTCAATTATATATATATATATATATATATATATCCTGGCAGTTTAAACAAATATACATATAATTTCTTAACATGCTTTTTAAGGTAGCCCATCCAATATACACCTCTAACAGCTTCATTCGATAGAAGCAACTTATTTTTTGGTTTCAAATGAGGGGATTTAATCCGGGGATCAAGCCAGTGCCATTTAAGGCTCTTTGGCTTTAGTAGAAGCAAATTGAGCTTTGTGTAAATAACTAAAGGGAGAAAAACCATATTCAGGTATTTTTTTTACACTCTTTTTCAGAGAATTCAACTCCTCTAAAGTAACTCATTTTAAAAAAATAAAATAAGTAATTTGAGTTGTGACGGAAAAATCAATAGTCATATATTACATACACATGCATCATAAAATCATGAATGTGTTATAATATTAACCATTAATTTTCAAAATGCGAACTGAAATTAGTTTATCTTTATTAACTTTAAAAGAGCGAAATCTTTGTACAGAATGAAAACTACTGCTGTTATATACTGTCTAGAAGAGAAAATGATTTAAAGCAGCATAATTGAGAAACTCTTTTTTCTTCCTTTCTTCCGCGATACGAGTGAGAAACTTTTTTAAAAATATACACAAATAGGTAAAATACCTGATTTTCTTGGATCTCAGTTACAACATTCAACAGCCTATGGTATTGGTCTCTTGCCTCTGGATACTGAACCATTGACTTCACCCTAGCTAGGGCTTTCTGCAACCTTTGCTCTGTTTGCTTCCTGCCTTCTTTTAAGACATCATAGTCATCATCTGTTGAAGATACATCTTGTATCATAGTTCCCTCAGAATTGGTCTCCGGTTTAAATCCACGCAAACCACTACCTTTTCGACGCCAACGTAAAATAACCTTCTCCAAGATTCCAACGGACCAAATTATCTTCCCACAGCTTTTCCTGACCTGGTGACCTCTCACGTGAGCCTATACCATGGAAATAGACACGTTATAAATTGGATCCAATTAAAAGGAGCCAAAAGGAGAACAAGATTAAACATTCAACACAAACAATAAATACTACAAATGCTCTTATCCAAAAGGCCTAGAAAGGTATAGACATAAATAATAATGCCATTTGCACATATCACATGTTAGAGACAAATGTACCTGAATTTTTACTATGCGTTGTCGAATCATTAAAAATTCTCTTCTTCCCTTCCAACTGCGGAATTTGTTTTGGATTCGTACTGCAGCAGCATGGACAGGCTCATCACGTGGTCCAGACTTGTGTGATTTCACATT
>PYAF01000205.1:2652095-2698262 GCA_007407185.1 Glycine tomentella | reverse complement strand
CACCCTCATCTAATACATTAGGGCCTTTCCCTTCTTCAGTTATTTTCTGAAGGAGCCATGCATGTAACTTATCTTTCAGAAGATTTTGAAGCAGCTGCTCCTGTAAATTTTCTGGAGAAAAATCTTTCTCTTGAGTAAGTTTCAGTAGCTTGTCCCAATCATCATCCTCCTCCCTCAGTAAAGAATTGATTTTACTTCTAAGTTGAGATTTCTCACTTACACTAATTGAATCTGAATTCTGAGGAAAGGCATGCCCCAGGGACAAAAGTTCTCCAAATCGGATACTAAAAGTATCAAAAGTGCTTCCACTATTCTCACCTATAGTGTTAACTTCTGGAGTATAGTTGACTTGGAAATCAAATTCTCTCACTTCACTACATGCTAACCTATTGGAACAAGTTACATAGAAAGGTACCCTCCCAGCCTTGTGTGGTGGAGTATGACAACAAAGAACACCTTTTGCAATGATCGCTGCTGGCACTTCTACCTCGCCAAACATGCATGACCATTTACATTGTTCTGCTTCATGTTGACTTCTTAAGAATTCTCCAGAAATGATAACCTATACAATTTTTTTCATAAATGAAGAAATAAATAATCAGAACATAACTGACAAATAAGCAAAAAAGCAACTACAACAATTCAATGAACTTGTGATCAAAACTGATGGCAAGTGCAGAATATCAACAGAAAATACCTTAATTTCTGACCCTTCAAATGCCCAGCTTGGGGAATAGTCAATAATGCTAAAAAGCTGATCATGGGAAACAGATGGATCCAATACATAGGTGTCCAGGTGCCCTTGGGAAGGAATAGTTGTGTTGCCAACCTCATTTTCGGTTTCAACTGTATCCCAATAACCACCAGAAGTGGATGGTTTATTTGATTCTTCCACATCTCCAAGCTCTTTACTCATCCATTGGTTGAAACTGTCAAGCTTCTTCAGACCCTCTTCAGCTGGAAGTCCATCTAACAGAGTCCTTTTAAAAGAGAAATATGTGTCTTCTATTCCATTGGCCTCTAGATTTGATTTTATCTTTTCTTTTTCATTCAAAAGTTTTTCTTGAAGATCATTTTGCATGAGAACCTTGTTTTGATTGTGTGAATGTAGAAGACACTGTTCCAAGGATTTCTGAAAATCAACATCATTAACTTCCTGCTCACGGTTGCTACAACTTACCTCACACGTTGAGCCTGAATAAGCACTATCTATAGGCCAACTGGACATGCGTAAAGAATCAACATCATAAGCCTGTTAACAAAGATGATTAAGCTTTAATCAATTAAATGAGTTTGAAGGAAAGAAACATGTAACATGTTTAGAAAATAGTCACACATAAAGCAAAATCCATTGCTTGATTATATATTTGCAGAAACACGAAACAAGTAATTAAGATGTCAAAAATATTTGCAGCATCATACCAACAACACTTTTTAGTGACATTATTTTCGAGTTTTTGACTTTTGACATAAAGATATAACACCTTGTCAAGCTCCTACAGAACATACTGCAGAGCCTGGATATTTGTTTAGAACTAAATATTCCTATATAACATAAGTACCACTAGCAGATGAAGTACCGATTTTACTAGTACACAATACCTGCCAATTTCCTTCAGCTTTAATGAGACTTCCATTCTCATGCTGCTTAGCAATGCTGGTGGTCAAATATGGCACCATTATCTCATCTCCTTGAGAAAAATTTCCATTGATTCCCATGTTATCAGGCTGTGTTCCAGGAAATAAAGGCTGAAAAGGCACATGTTGACTTCCAGCATTATTTTCTATGATACCTTCCCATGAGGAAAAGCCAAGGGGTTTTGAGGATTCATATGTCAATCCAGCATTAGGAATGTCTTTGATTTTATTGTCTTGAGTGAGTGAGACATAATTCACCCCAGGAATGACATGTAACTTCTCTTGATCATCTGTCCCAGTTTCAATAACACAATTCATGTTAGGTACAGACTTTCCTGATGAGAAGGCCAGTATGTATAGAAGATTTATAACAAGGTATTTGATTTTGATGCAATATTAGTTAAAGTTTTTTACACTGTCATGCAATCATGCACTGTCACATCATTTAAAAAGGTTTGATTCTTAAAATTAGTTCAAAAAAGTCATACTCATTTAATGATACGGCAATGTATGACTGAGTGATAATGTAAATTTACAGTGACAAACTGACAATGCATCAAATTAAACTCATAAGAACAATTTAAAATGAAGAAATTTACTTATGAGTGGCTGAGGAGAATAACAATCAGCAGGTTGAGGTGAAATCTTCTCAACAGGGCGTTGTAACTCGAGGAAAGAATAAAACTCAGAACTTGCATGGTTATTGAATGCTGTAAAAATTACAGTTAAAAAATTTAAATACACACAAGAAAGTGATACAAAGAACAAATTCAACAAAAAGGCTACTCAGAATGTCCTCTAGATATGAAAAATTGAAAACAGAACATTTTAAATCATTAATGCGCACAAAAGAAATACCAGATTCAGCTTCTTCATACTCTGATGTTTGGGCACTGTTCATGCTTGTATCAATAGTTTGTGAAGGAACCTGGTAACTATGTGGATGAAGAGTAGATAATAAAGAAGTGTCCATCTCTGTTTTGGGCATAATTTTATCAGTTTGTTGAGCATAAGGAAGAGATTCTTCATTTTCTTTAGCACTTGCAAAATTTGCCTTGGTTCCCTGATTATTTTGAACAAGACAGATGAGAGAAAGGAATGAAGGCCCAAATGAAATTATTCATAGATGGGAAGATATAGCAGCTCACGATTATATTTATTACATAGTTCAAAAAGTTCACTCCTGATGAGAATGTTAGCCTTTTCTTATTTTTTAAGGATCACAGTACAGAGTCAAAATCTGAGAAAGGGGGAAGGAGAATTGTGCATACTGCATAGTCATAGAAAGGAATATGTCACCAATTTATAGCATCATTCAAGAAAATCGTCTGGTTTTGAAACTTATCAGACCAAGTATTGATTAAGGAAGCAGTGCCAGTTTTGTTATTTTTAGGCAGTATATATTATTAGCATGGAAAGTCTAGTTACATGATTTGGGGGAATACCATACTCAAGTTAGGATGGAATTTCCATGTTTTACTTTCCTACTAAATATATAATTCTACAACACAATTACATATTACTAGTTCATTGTTCTCTTAATTTTACTGGGAATGTAAAAGTAAGCAATTCTTCTTGAGCTTTTGTCAAATAACAATTAGGCAAAAAATACTAATAAAATCGTAACATGTTACCTTCACTTGTCGATAATGGACGAGAACAATGTGAGAGAGTTCCCTGCAACAATGTTGAATAAAAAAGGTGAGAAGAGGAGCCCATTCCACAGATAAGAACCATAGAAACAAATTAGAAATTTCTAGAAGGCTATTATAATTAGTTTAAACCAATAGAATGTGATCAACATTTACAGATATATCTCATTAGTTCTAGTTTAAAGCACACCATTCTCAAGCAAGAACAAACACATAAGAAGAAGAGCCCAGGTTTTCTTCATTCCTTTCTGGATATTACTATTTGTCTGTGAGACCGAGAATGAGGGAAGGCAGAAAGTTAGGAGGAGGTGAGAGAAGAAGATAGAGCAGAATCAGGCAAATGAAGATAGAACATTAAATAAATAGGGGATTTTTTATACTGAACTGTGAAAATATTAAACAGAAACACTTACTCTTCAAGCAACCAATATGTGCGTCTTCGAAAATTTTCATTTTCTTCTCCATGGGCATAGTAGCAATGCAACACATCCACGCTTCCAGCCTGAGAGCATTATATCATGAATCATTCAACGCAACAGTTTATAAAGAAGAAAGATTCTCTCAATACATTTTACTTCCCAAAGCAGAATTAACATTAATGATAGTAAATAAAGCTTACAGCGACCTTTGCTTCTCATTTTATGGTAGATGTGATTGTACCAGTGCTTAAGACTTATAACCTTACATGCAGCATATTTACCTTTAGTCTCTCGTGAGCTTCTCTGACTGTTTTTCCATCTTTTTTCTTCCTCCAGTTATGGCCATCCTTTCTGAAGTATCTCAGCACCTTCCGATCAAATAAGAAAAGTGAACCACCTAATGTCAAGGAAAAGTATGATAAGTGCATGTTTGGAAGGATCTTCTAAAGTCACGTTGAAATATCAGCTAAAGTAATTTTAGGTAAATGCTCATATGTTTGGTCTCACATTGAGAAATTGATTTTCAGCCCAGTTTTGATTAAGAGTAAAATCAACCTCAGGTAACTTTTGCATGGGATAAAAGATCACAAACTGAGTTCTCTTGTTAACTTGCTTTTAGAATAACATTATCCACATATAAATCACTTCACTTAGAATTAATTTTAACCAAAATCAATTTTACAACCACTCACTAAGACCCCTGAGAATGACCATTTTGCAATTAGATATTGGGCATAATTGTGTCAAGTTTTCATGCAGGTCCCAGTCCTCATAAGATACAGATTTTTCGAATAGATTAAAATCCTAATCCTCCCCGTTCTCCCTTCAAATAAAAGAAAAAAAACAATATTTAAATCCTTGTCTCCAAATGAAGCTATTGAGAACTTAAGATAACTAGTGTTATCTTTTTGGCAGAAGAGAAACAACATACTTGGTGGCATATGTGCAGGTTCTGAAGCAATTAGAAACTTCTTGTGATTACTGAGAATTGCACAAATTTCAGCCGGACGTAGCCAGCGATGCTGTGCTTCTAAAATAATTTGCTTAATATCTGTGTCCATCAAAGCATAGAAATTGAAAACAAAGTCAACAACAATAAATACGTCGAAGGAAATGTTAAAACATAAAGAAATGGCATTTCAATGCTTCACTATCATGGTTGCTTTTAAAAAAAGGTTTCTTTTTTCAGAATTTGAATTTTGCAAATGTCAAATGATGAGAAATGAAATATAGAGAGGAATTAAAGTGAAGGAAAGCTGACCCAATTGAGAGGGGGGAACATAGTGTCTGGCCTCAGCCATGGAAGTGAGAAGCTGAACTGATCAATGTTTTTGTCTCCCGACAAAAGAAAACAAGTGATAACTCGATGTTTATTTTGCTGAGGTTTGAGGTAAACGAGCACTTTGGAAAAGTCTGTGTTTCTAAATCTAAGCGAAACTAAAAAGAGAGAGGGGTTGTGTGTCAGATAGTTTTTTTTAACGCGGAGAGAGAGTGTAATGGGTATTAAGAGGGAGATGAATACGATATACCAAATACCAATGAACGAACAAAGAAAAGTTTTCAACGCGGGAACTTGTCTGTGATAGCATTGTGTGTTGTGTTGTGTTGTACCATCAAAGAGAAGAAAAAGACATTGAAAGGGTTGTCCAAGTCAAAGAGCATTGTGTGATTCCAGTTTGACTGATATTTGGCTTATACTTCCTTTTTCGTCGTAGCTTCTCAGATTTTTTTTGGCCTAAACTTGGGGATTATATGACGTCATTTTGATATGTGCTAAGAAAATAAATATAGGGTCAATTGTTTAGAGGTGCACATATGTACCAAAAAAGAAATTGTTTAGAGATGAATATTCTAAATTTAATGTTTTTTGATTCATGCTGGATTTTCTAAAATCACTTTAATATACTAATTCTTGTGATTTTATGTAAACTTTTACACTTGTTAGGTAATAGTTTTATGACCATAATTAATTTTGAATTGATTAAATAATTTTTGTGTTACATAAAATATTGTATACTAAGTATTATTATTAACTTTTTTTATAATAAAAATATTTAAATATTAATCATATTTTTTTTATAATAAAATATAAATTATATCATTTCAAAATCAATTTTAATAAAAAATAATTTAATTCAAAATTATTTTCTTAGATACGTTTGAAGCCAATGGATCCACACATATTATAACTTTCATGTCATTTTTTTTTTCTTCCCTTTGGCGTGAAAATTAAAAGGTGAACAATTCAAACAGAAAGCAAACACATCTTATCGATACTTGTTCAAACACACATAATAATAAATATATTTTATTTGCATAAATTAAAAATCAATTTGTCAATTTTTTTAATTTAAAAAGTTTGTTATAAAATAATAGGTTCTATATCCAATTACGTACAAGATTTGACACAATATTATGCCCGGAAAGAGAAAGATAAAAAAAAAAAAAACTATTATAATGGTTTCTAGGATTTGCTTCATGAAGGAAAATTCAAATCTAATTAGCCAAGCATAATTTTTTTTTATGCCCCATTCCTTTTCCTTTCTTCGGATTATTATTAAGTAAACATAAAATCAGTAAAATACAACAGAAAGATACCCTTAAATTGTTTGTGTGAGACACCCTCGATTCCCCCGGCATAAGGATGACCATGATTAAGGAAATGAGGAGAAACTCCCATCTTCAAAGATCAAACATATACATCTGGCGTTAGTATTGCTGGCATAATCATCTATGTTGATTCTACTTTGAGAACTATCTTCATGAACTCGTAAACAAAATAACTAATAGCAGCTGACGGCAACACCTGAAAAGTCAAAAATTGAAAATACCATATTAAAACATCCATAAAAGGATTGCCAGTTCTTAAGTACTTGTCCTAAATGGACTAAGATGAAAAGCAACTCTCCAAACTTGGTGAAACAAAAAGAATAAAGAAGTTCCATACAAGTCCATCATATGGACTTTGGGTTTGGAACAATTCATCCAATCTATACATGGTTAATGCATATATAATAATTCGTCAATCCTTCCTTATCTTGCAAATATGCACTACTTTGGATGCCATGGATAGCTCTGAAAAATTCATAGGTTATCCTCCATAGCAAGGAGAAAAACAATTATTTTCTTAAAAATTGTTGGTAACTATTTCACAGCCATGGTTGTAAAGCAGCTTTACTGTGCATGACAGTAATACACATCTTCATAAGAATTTTATGCTCAAGTAAGAAACTTCATCGAAACCAACCATTGTATGTGCCTGGCCATTTTGCTAAATGCATTGATTTTTTAAAAAAAATATCATTGACTATGGGGCATAAAACTCAAATTTTATGAAATATAAGTTTCACTTTATCAACTATCATCCACTGTTTTACCTGTTTACTGAAATTTAAAGAACAGCTTTTATGGATCAAAGCATATTATCAAGAATAGAAGCCATACCTGCAATAAACTAGGAATTAATCCAACATAGAGGGCGGGAACACCTCCTTGCTCAACAATCTTGACACAAGTTGCCAGTGCATTCAATCTTGTTGCCCGAACTTGCATTTGAAGCTGTCTCCTTACGACTTCAAAGGGGTAAGTAGAAGCTTCAGAACAACAACCCGCAATAGCACCATATAATAAGGTTCTGACAGGACCCAATTCCAGTTGTTCTAATGCATTCAGCTCTTCACCCTCTTCTTTCATGTGTTGGATTCTTTTCATTCCTTCAGGTGAATGCAAATATGCTGACTTTAAAGTATCATAAATACCATAGTAGACAGCACCTGAAGGTGCCATGCTGATAATGGAAGGTACTAAACCCTTGTAAAGAGAAAAGAAGCCCTCTGTTTTGATCATGTGGCGGAAGGCACCAATCACACCTCCCAACGCTTCACAACAAAATTCAATAAAAAAATGCACTACATTTAAATAGTTTGCTTGAGTAGGCTACACGATATTCTTGACAAGGACTTTTTTGTGCAATAGACCATGAACACTGGTATTCAAATACAACCTTGAGCATGTTTTTTCCCCCTTAATATGATTCAAGTTTAAGTCTTTGTTATTTAGCAATGATTACGCCATAAACAAGAAGCATCATGGAGGAACATATTCATCAAAGGTAAGAATGCAAGAATTATGACCAAAGACATGCTTATAACTTCCAAAGTTTATGAAGCAAATGTTAAGAGCTCTAAACAACCATAGTTGGTCACCAGATAAGAGTGGGACTAAGCATCCAGTGCACTCATAGAATCACTTTAGAAAAATGGGTAGATAAGAATAGCAGCAATCAATCCCCTTTAGTTTTGTCAACCAGCTAACATAAAGTACACCAGTTAAAAGAAAAATGGGTAGATAAGAATAGCAGCAATCAATCCCCTTTAGTTTTGTCAACCAGCTAACATAAAGTACACCAGTTAAAAGAAAAATGGGTAGATAAGAATAGCAGCAATCAATCCCCTTTAGTTTTGTCAACCAGCTAACATAAAGTACACCAGTTAAAAGACATTGAACTTGAAATGTAGCAAGCTACAGCTTCTTGCAAATTAAAACTCATTGGGTAAGTAGGACCTATGCGATCACATCAAATCTGTCTATAAACACCACACTAGCCAAACCTGCATTAATTCATACCCATCATATCATACTTCTCAGAGCATCACAGTCCAAAGAAAGTTTATCTATACTTGAAAATTAACAATAAAGTTACACAAGTCCTATCCTATTGTATTGCTCCTCAGAGCATCACAATTCAAAACGTCAACATTAGAGAGAACAGATGCAGGTAACATGATCCTGAATTTCCACTCACAGTGTCCATGGGCAAGCAGAGCAAGGTGGCTGTAATCCCAGCTGCAGCACCCGCAACCGCAACAAATCTCTCAAAATTAGTAGATTCTTCATTCCCCAGCATCCTTGTCAGCTTATTTCTATACGTATCATATGCATAAAAATTTATAGCCTTAAAGGGTGCTGTCCGAAGAATATTCACAAAATTCCCTTTCCAAAAACCTTTCAACCCTTGAGAAGCTGCAATTGCCCGAATGAGCTCAAAAAGATTCTTCTGTTCTCCACGAACTATGTACGCCAGCTTAATCTGTTCAGTATCATAATTTTGTGATGATTAGAAAAATATTTTTAATTTTCCTGATACACCAAACAGAATAAAGCCACATGACAAATTTATACCACATTCTCCTTCTAAATTTGTAAACAAAGCTTGGGAACAAAAAACAAGAATAGATCCAAAGATAAACTTCAGCAAATTGGCATTGTAAAAGTAATAAATATTACATACACTGACAATGTAAAAGTCTTGAATACTGTTGTCGAATCATAGTCACAAATGTAGTGTATAGTATGTTTATTAATTTTTATAATAACTACTTGATAAGTCATACCAATAATGATTTTAGATTAGTTGACAATGTAGATTTTACAATGAGAGTGCACAGCTAAGTTTATTGACTATCAGTCAATCACGAATCTTATTGACTCGTGCAATAACCACCTTAAAGGCCATACCAACTAAGGATGAAAAGAATAGGAGCAGTGATAGAGGAGGGAACTTGAGTGTAGAGAAAAAATGTGAAGAGTAAGGGTAGTAATTGTTTTGTAAAAAGAAAAGGAATAATTATGAGGACCTTGAAACCATGGCAGCAACAGCACCAGCCCAAAGATGTTTGGTCATATTCATAGCACCCGATCCATTGAGTTCAACCTTGTCTTTCTCTTCTTCTTCACACACCTTGTTGTGATGCTGCCCCAGAATTTCACCCGATTCTGGGCCATATATCTGATCCGCAGCGGTTCGGTTTAAGGAGAAACTCAACGACAAGAAGGCACCGGCTCCACCAGCTATGCCACAAAGTCTCTCTTCGACCCTCAACCTTCTTTTGGGTCTCCAACAAAAACAAGATACTGTAACCGGGTCTGAAGGAATGAAGGAAGCGAAGGAAGAAGGAAGTGTGTGAGCGTGGAGGAAGAGGCCACCGGGGAAGAGCGAATCGTAGGAGGATTCCGGGTGTGTGATTAAGTGGGGCATTGTAGGTTTCGTTGTCGTCGTTGGTACGATGTAGTAGGAGTGTTTGAAAAGGATCAAGGTGGCTCTCACTCAAGACAAGAACAACGTGAAGAAGGAATATTTGAGAGCTGAACAGGATTTTTAAAAAAATTCTTCATTGATGGTTTTTTTTTAGAGTGATAATTTTTCTTCTTTAAATTTTGGGTGATAGGATTTTGCAACTTTCCTTTATTATCAGAGCTCAATAGCCTAGCATGGTAGTATAATTTTGATGGTGCGTGCGTGGCAATGTCGGTTTCTCTCACGCGTACAGTGACAGTGTCACATTCTTGTGTTTTGGGCGGTGGGCCTAAAAGTAGCAAAAACCCACTCTGATTAAACGTTGTGGGCTTTGTGGGTTGTGTTGTGTACGCGGCACTCCGACTCATCTATCTTGTTTATTTTCAGTGTTCTTGTTTAACATTTAGTTTGAACTTCCTCGTGCGCATTGAATAGCCTGATCTGTTGGTCAAAGATATATATAAATTAGTCATTTTCGTTAATGTTAAAATTATTTGTAGCTGCTTAAGAGTATTATTTCTTTCTCATTTATGATGAGTGTAAAAGTATTTAAGAATTAGCTAGATATTGATAATGGTATAATTAAAAAGATATATAAATAAATAAACAAAAATGAAGTTTATTAATGGATAAAAAGAACCGAGAAAAGTAATATATACAAGGCATGTATTATTCACATCGAAGAAAACGAAACCTGAAACAAAACACACGACGTATTATATGGTTTCTGTTTATTAATTGGAAAAAAAAAATACGATTTTCTGTTGTCTAAAGTCTAAACTAAAGTTTTAACATGGTCGATCAAACAAACATATATAATTTTAGTTTCTATTCTGGAAAAGTATTGTCGTATTCTTATCCAAGGCGTTTGACATCTTGGCATTTTTCAATATGTTTTTTTTTTTATAGTTGTGAAATACGTGGCTTATCTTTCTCACGACATGCACATAATTAGGCTTTCACCTGCTGCAATAGCCACCTCATGGTCGTGACTCGTGGTGCTCTCCTTCAGAGTGTATTTGGTTGGTGTCTCTTTCCTTCATACGGTTGCGTAGCTTTCTTTTTTTATTGGGCATAGTGCCCCTTCAAGTAACCAAGGCACAAACTATTTAAGATATGTAATATAAAACTTTGACAACTCTATATTGTTGGCATTTTTATTATTATTTAAGTATAAATCTCAATTCAATTTTAAACAAGTTTTTTTGGGATACGTATTTTAAAACAAGTTATTTTGGTGGTAAACAACTTTTAGTTATATTTAAATGACACCCATATCTCTTTGCCTATCTTATTATATATACAAAAACACATTAATCTTTTGTATCTAAAAAGACAAATGCCTCTTGTTGAAAATTTTTGTTTTTAATTTCGAATAATCTAACTAAATTAACATTCTAACTAACAAATTAACATTTGTTCGTAAAAAGGAAAATCTTTCGAACAATCTAACTAGACCAAACAAGTGTTGGAAATGCCTAAGTCGTTTATCTAAGCATAAACGTATATTTTGACAACTTTTATGAACGATTTTAATTTAATTCCTTGTATACTGTTCCATTTTATTTTATTCTTATAATGAGATCCACAAGTATTCACCAATAAGACATTAAGTTATGATTAATGAAAAATCATGATATCTGATATAGTTATGAGAAAATTGGTCCACATCTAAAATTGGGTGGTTCTTTAGGTGAGTTGTTACTCTAATCGCAATCGCAATAGAATATAAAGGAACGCAATTAAAAAGGCAGTGACACTTACAAAGACTCAAGGCTGATGTATCCACCAAATAATACTGATGAACATATATTCCTTTGGATTATCCCCTCATGCATATTGCTGTCAACACATAATGTCTACATATACCTTCCAACTCCCAATAATAATAGTTACAACATGGATCTATGTTGACTATGAATTTATCACTAAACATACTATAAGTGACCCCAAATTTCATCTCACTAGCCCAAACGGAAAACAAATTACTATTTTTTCAATTTCTTTATCAAGCCTTTTTCTTGGTTTAGGATCACTTTTTCAGGAAACTGTTTTAGTTTTTCTTTTAAATCAACAAACCTTTCTGTTAATCCATCCAAACATAATAATAGTAGACTTGTCATTAAATAAAAGTGTTGTACTATTAAAAGCTCCACTCAATTAATAATCTTTACATCTCAAATAGATTAGTTTCTAGTTGTTAATTTAAGCATTTAAAAAAACGTTGTTAATTTTAAGAATAATCTTATTTTTTAAAAAGGAATTTTACCAAAATAACATGATCCTATATTAATTTCTTAAAAACATACAATAATATTTAATATTAATATACTTAAAAAGTTAAGGTTTATGAGTGATTATATTAGCTCAGGTCCAATCAAGTTGAGAAAATCAAAACCTAAGATCCTTATCCATCGAGATTGAGTTAGTTTAGGTTAAATAAAAATCAATTTTCAATGCTGGACAATTCTGCTTTGAGTCAAACAAGATCCATAAAAACCAGGCAATTCTGCTTTGGATAGGACGATGGGTGCCACCAAGAGAAAAGGGCTAGATGGAGGTGGTATAACATAAACCTAAGAGGAACAATTTGTAGAGCTTGTTTATTACCTGTATTCTTACATCAAGGGACTAATTGTATAACAAATAAAAGAAATAACTATCAATATTTGTGTCGTACATCAAAACTATTACTGCAATTTGTCCCCCTCACCCAAAAACTGAAGGATCATGGATATGAAAGCACTTTTCCTTCAGCTCCATCATTCCATTTAAGCAGCCAATCCCAGAATTATATCAGTGAACAAATTATTGGCTGATTTGAGAATAGTCTTCTCTAGCATGAGCAACCTCCTCCTTGTTGCTCTATCTGGGATGAATTCACCGTGGGTTTTAAATTTACATCGACCATGTCTTCCTGCTTTGTAGAAGAAAGAGTTTCCATCCCTGGTAAGGCAGCAGCAATCTTACGAAACAAAGGCTGCAATTTGGATTGACAGAAAGCATTAAGTACACAAGAGCCAACATGTGAAGGAAGATGAAGTTGAGAAACCCCAATAGTAGATTTTCAATTTGAAAATATGATATATCATGGTCACGGGCATCATAGTTTAGGAGATTGCTCTAATAAACTAAAAATATTTGGATGAATGCAGAATTCACTAATTTTCACCTTGATATTGAAGCCTGCTTTTGCACTGGTTTCTATGAACATGATTCCGAACTCACGGGACTTTGCATCTCCTTCCTCTATAGAAACTTGCCTGTTTAAGTGTCAAAATGGCCTTGTAAGAAAAACTTCACAGAGTAAAATCACAATATGCGAATAACAAACACAAAGGGCAAGCCGCTTGGTAAACGAATTTCTGCTCTTTGTAACTACTAATGCATGCAAAGCTAATGCCTTTGAGATGAATTTTAAGCCATCTTAAAACTATATTTAGTCAACCAGAATTTTACAGTTTTCGGATGAAACAGAACATGTAAACACTAAAATAGGATCAAAACATAATATGGAAACCCCATTATGATAATATAAAACACTAAAACATCCGCTCAACAAAACAGTTAAGAATTTAACTTTTCTATATATTAGACAATCATATAAACCAAATTAGTACTCACCTCTTATCTACAAGATCAGTTTTGTTTCCAACCAACACAATGATAACATCACTGCCACGTTCTGTACGAACCTCCTCAACCCACTTGTTAGTGTTCAGAAATGATTGCCTGTCTGCATAAGAACAGCTTACCCAGGTTAAATAATTATAAATTTCAGTTAATTTTGATTAGTTGTGAAAAATGAGAACTAAAGCACTTCCAATTACACATGCAAACACAGTTAAGATAAAATAAAACATAAGAGAACAGGCATGAGTGCAAGCAAGCACACACACAAACAGGGAGGGAGATGAATGCAATAACATAATGTGTCTTCGAAAACAAGATCAGAACAGTCACTCACACATAAGTATTAAAGAACACCTTCATGCACTACAAAACGCTTTTTTGAGTTACATGGTCAAATAATTTGGTCATGAGAAAATTGATAAAGATCCAGATAAATCCTGTTAATTAGATAATGAAAGTGGTATATAAAAGAACTTATAAAACTCACTAGCAACATCATATACTATAACTGCAACAGAAGAATCTCTTATGTAGCTTGGAATGAGACTTCTAAATCTTTCTTGCCCTGCAGTATCCCTGTGAAGCTAACATATACTAAGCTCAGAAATTGTAAGAATAAAGAGTGCCTATGAGGCGTACCAGCAATGTGCACTCTAATATAATTGTTGAAAAATAAATAAACAAATATAAATAGACTGAGCTTGTATATATGATTTGATGAGGAGTCATCCTACCAAAGCTGCAGGCGAACAGTTCTATCTTCAAGGTACATTGTTTTTGACAAAAAGTCAATACCAATAGTTGCCTGAAATTTACATAACAATTTTTTTTGTCAGCAGTCTAGCAGCAGGAAGAATAAAAATTGTGAATCGTTGATGGAATAAAAAAATAAACCAAGAAAACAAGATTCCATGTCCATTTTAAGTAATTTTATATGATGGTTAATATAAACAAGACAATAATGATATTCTTACACCTTCATACACACACCTACAAAGTGCTTCCGCTTCATTTTTCTCTCTATTTCTCTCTTTCTTTCAGGTCACATATTTCTTTTCTCTCTTCAATTTCTAAACTTTCACTAGGTGTATACACCCATGGAGTGTATAAATACCAATCATTTCCCTAAACAAGAAGCATTACAAGCAATCAGAAATCTAATAAAACAAGCCTCTTAAAAACCAACACAATGTGGATCTTGAGTGAAGCCCTTCTCAATACTAAAATTCTTCCCATTCTAGCATTTCACCAACTCAAAACATGAATGCTGATCCCAGAATTGATAATGTCACAAAGAGTTTTCAAACAAACGGTTCTATTACTAGCTACCACTTAAGCATTCCCCTAAAAAATTGAGGGATAAGTTTCAACACAAGAAAAAACTCATCCCTCAATTTTTTCATCCGATAGCCACAAAATTCAGAGCAAAAGTATATGACATAGCACATTTTTCTGTCTCCTCTTGATCCTCCCAAGTCCTAATTATCGTTGATCAAAACGTCTTAACAAATTCAAATTACATCAAAACTTATTGTGGAACTCATTTCCCAAATAAAGTCACCAATTGAAATTATATATATATATATATATATATATATATCGTGCCGTCATCACAGATTGATTCACGTGAGCGAAAGCACATGCATAAATAAAACGCATGTCGTAAATAGAGAGATCAACGGCAAATGAAAAGGAAATTGAAAATGAGATTGAGATTGAGAATGAATGTGACCTGGTAGGTGGTGTCGAATTTGTCGTACATGAAGCGGGTGATGATGCTGGTTTTGCCAACGGATTGATCGCCCAAGAAAACGAGCTTGTATTTGGCGAGAGGGGACACCGTCGCCATTTCTCGCTTAATTTTTCTCCTCTCACGGACACCCAACGCAACGCAGATCTGAATCTCCCAAATTCTCTTCTCGCAACAAAATTCAGAAGATGAAAGAGAGAGAGAGAGAGAGAGAGAGAGACAGAAAGAGAGGATGACCAAATTTAACGTAATGTCGAGTGCAATGCGTTTTATATATACGGGATTAGAAAACCGCCAACCACGATACCGCACCGCGCCACGCCAACTTTCTTATTTGTACCATGCACCTATTTTATTTTAATTTTCTCCCACTCCTTATGTCAATTAATTGTCACATATATCATATATGTATCCTCCCTCCAAAACCAAGACGAAATAGTGTAATTGTATACGAGAATAATCTATTTAACAAAAGTTGATTAAACTGAAAAGAGTTTAATAATGATAAATTGATAATATAAAATAATTTTATATTATTATTCAATCACAAAATTATTATTAATATAATTTTTAAAATAATTTTATAAAACTTATCATAAATTATGTTTTTTAATTGAATAATATTATAAAATTATCTTATAATATTAGTGCATACCTTTTTTTTCTCATAAAAACCCCTCATGTTTAGATAGAAGAGCATTATTTTTATAATACTAATTTTTTATATAAACATTTTATTTTTTGTTACACAAAATTTAAATTATAGAATGACCCCAATCCAACAAAGAAAGCTTCGGAGTTCAAAGAACTAACAAATGTGAGATACAGTCATGTCAAAATCACATCATAAGATTAAAAATAGTCAAATAATGTTAACTAAGACAAATTTGAATCAATTAAACTGTTCCTATAACCATTAGGCAAAAGTCACAATCAACACTTACATTCATCAGTAAATTCTAGTTCTCGGGAATAAATTTGAATCAATTAAACTGTTCCCGATAATCCAATAACCATTGAAACGTTAAAGGGGAAATGAAAGTGGCTTCACAACCTCCAAACTCTAAACCAACCCCTCCAAATTTCTCCCCCAGTAAAGAAACACAATCAACGGCATCACCACAACAAGAACCCAACAGAACCATTATGTGGTGGTGTTCTTCCTCTTCATTTGGTTGGCATAGTTACCAACACTGGCCACACGATCCTAGCCAACCAAATCATTTATGACAGACATTCTGGTCATATCAATTTGGGTTCCTTCTTTGTAGGATTCTGATAAAGTGCGATTGGTTATTTTGGATTGGTCAAGAACCTCGAGCCTTGAATTGATGATCCTTGCCTTGCAAAACAAGGCAACCATGTCAGACACCATGCGGTCTCTTAGGCCACGTAGGACTTTTGCACTGTGAGTGCACTTTGTCTCTTCATGCAGTTGCAAAAGGTCGAATAAGAGGTTGGCGATCTCTTCCATTTCAACCTTGATTGCTTCAACTTCTTGGAAGAACTGTGAGAGGTTATGGTAATCCGTGGGGTTGTTGAATTTCCCTGCTTCAATGTCACGAGAGTCTTCAAGATCGTCCTTCTCAGCCTGTTTCTTCAGTTCAGCGTAGCTTTGGAACGATTTTCATCAAATCATTCATCTTTGCAAAACTCTGCATGCAGAACCAACAAAACCGTGAATGAATGGAATGAGAACATAAGGAATTATTGTGGTCTATGGTCTTGGTCAACTTCTACCTAACACTTAACCAAGGTTTTCAATTCAATTTACACAAGAAATTTTAATAAAATTTGGTTACATGAAAATTGGTTGGGATCATGGAAATGTGGTTCTGGACCATAGAATAATTTTTCATAAGAACTTTTGAGATATAAAGCGAGAAAGTGGAATACTTGTGGATATTCAGGGGAAGAAAATGAAGCATTGAAGCACACCGGCCCTTTTGGACAATGAGTTAATTTGTCATTGGACGCAAGTTTTTGTCTTGAAACAATACTCCCAAGTGATCTGGAACATATATAAGACAGTCAACGACGATAAAAGGAAGACGAGAAGCACCGTGTTCAAAGCATGAAAAGGAAAAAACAAAAATGTAAAGAATGGAATGTTGAAAATGGATTCTTTTATTCTTCCACCCACAGAAAATTTCGAGAGATTTTACACAATTACACTAGTGAACAAAGAAATATAAAACCTGAAAAATAGTGTGATACTGTGATTGAACCTTGAGGAAAGCAATTTAATTGGTCACTTTTTCTTGAGTGCTAATGACCCCTCAATGAAAAGCAGCAAACGTTACAAAGCTAAAACTAGAGAAAGATATAAAAAGGAAATAAAGACTAAATTAATATTCAAATATTTGTTCATTTATTTCTTGATTGTTTAAAGGTAGAATATATTTTAAATAATCTTAATTGATACTAATTATACATATTATTCATGTATCAACATCACATTTATATATATTTTACTTCAATTCAAAAAATTATCTTATATTTTTATTCTATATAATTCTATCTGAACCAAAGGCATCTTAATTGAATTGATGTCATATTGTGTGTGTATAAAGGAAGACCAGCTTAATTGATGATTTGATAACAAGTCATTGAATTTCAAATCATAAAATCTATACTCAAGTCAGTTTCGATAACTGAAATGATTGGGTCTTGTTGGTTTAATTTAATTTTTTTTTTTTGGAACATTCATACAATTGCATATTGTCTATTTTTTTTTAAAGGCTAATGAAAATTTTATTAACTGGTCTAGATGGAGCACAAAGTGTGCCCATAATGACCAAATCAACCTTTAGTTGTTTTGAAAATGTTTAAACTGTTAAAAATAATGTTCTACATGCATAAACGATATCCAACATGACCCAGTCGTCTCAATCCAAAACTGATTATACAGGTTCAAGTTTTACAATTAGACTTGATGTATTTTGAGAAGAATTCAAGTTATACTTCGAGTCATCTCAACTCAGTTTAGTGTTTTATAGCTTTTTGTAAAATATAAGTTCTTTGAAAAATTATATATTAATAATAAAAATTGGATTTAATTGTACTTTTTATCCTCAAAGTATTGTAATTATGTGATTTTGATCATCCATATTTTAATTGTGTAAATTGGAATCTTTAGGTACCAATAATATGACATTATTAGTGTATAATATTTTTTCTTACACATGTACATGTGATCATGAATTTAATATCTGACTGATACATATAAAAAAAATAAAGTCTATCCTTAAATGAATCTTTGAGGGACTAGTCATTGGTTTTTGGACAACTAAATTGTAGTTTGACACACACTGGCGCAACTTAATTTAATTTCTTATCCCTCCTGTTTGCTAGCTATTAAAGCCCTTAATTTACAAGCAGTATTTATAAATGATCAGAGATCGAGTTTCCAGGAGGTGTGAATAAATTATTAACGAATTCAAATATACAGATTTCAAAGTAGATGAAATTCTGTAGCATTTTTTTTTTATATAGATAAGCCTCTCTATTTTTGTAATAACTGGTTTTCTCTAATCCAGAAGCTTGAATATCTCATGTTTGTGTTTCTCATTTCAAGAACAAAAGGGCTTGTGATTCAGAAAACATACTTTCGCAAATGTGCACCAAGTAAAGAATTTTATACTCATCACTAAATTGCGATTTTATGTACGTTATATTTTCCAAAAAAATTAAAAATCATGTAAAAGAATTTTCGAGTTGCCATAAATGCCAAATAGATGTACAATGCCTATAAGCCACAAGTCGCCAAATCGGTCACACTATGTAAGGTTGAAGGTGGACAAATAATGGCCCAAATCCTTCTTAATAATCAAAGATAGATTTTACAATGATTTTGATCCACAAATAAAATAGGTAAAAATGATTGGAGGGGTGGGGGTAGAAGAAAGGAGATAGATGTCCTTTAATTTTTTTTTCTGCAATAATATAAAACTATTTTTAATACTTTTAAAATTAATATTTGATCTTCAAATTAAAATCTACTTTATGCATGGTCATGGTGGGAGTAAAAATACAAGGAAATGTAAACCTAATAAAAAAAATTATAATAAGACTCCGGGTACCCAAATTTATAATACAAGAAATAGATTTTTTATTAAAGAGAAAATTCAAATAAAATAAAGCGACGTTAACAAAACCATGCACCGTATATATCCATATTTGGCCTCAAACATTCACACGGTTATTATTTCTACACAACAACAGAATGTTATTAAAGTTGATAACCTATAATAAGGAAAGAAACAAGTCACCAACCGTCTTAACGACAGCCCTACACTGACCACAGAATCAATTTCTAGCATTAAATTTAGACAACATCGCGGGTCTTATACCATTGTCCCTTTGCATCATTTAGTCATCAAAATGGAGTGTCTACTCTATCCCAAGTTTACTGTGATTAGCTAAACTATCACCATGAAGTCCCTTCAAGTAGGGCAAGCACAACAAGACTCCAATGGAAGTGATAAGGTTTCAGACAAAAGCATCGTAGTTCCCAACAAATTCATCGCAATAGCTGATAGCTTCAAAGGAGAACATTCATGGTACTTCTAGAATAGGATCTTTTTATAGATTAGGCAGCTAAAAATTCAGTAATAATAACAATATCTAGATGTCTAAATGAATTTGAATTTGCATGTCTAACCAAGTATGGTAATGGTACTCCCCCCACCCCTCTTATTTTCTCTTCCTGGTTTCCATTTTTAACTAAATTCTACCTACCACTTATGTGTATGTGTTTTCTTTTTCTTCTTTTTTGTTTCTTTTCTGATTTGGTCCTGTGCAGGTTCATTGCTCCTCAAATCCCAACAGACTTTTCAATTCAAGTCCAGGAAACCACTTATAATGTTCACAAGGTATAGACAAACTCTTTTGACATATGTAAAGCATTGTAAATGTAGAAAATCACCCTATGAATTGGTTTATTAACATATTTCTGAACAATCATCAGCGGGGTATATATAGAGCACAGGAAATCGATAACATCATAAGTCATAACACTGTCTTTTTACCAGACTCTTATCTCAATGAGTGACACTGACTGGTGTAGAACATAGTTTTATCACAGGGAGCATAAGAACCGCACATTCCTTTTCTTTGTGGTGTGTATACGTGCTTTTTACCTTTTTGGATAGGGTAAAAAAAATTACTCGAGATAGAAAGCACAAAACTTTAGAGAAGGTTTAAGAGTCCTGAAAACAGAACAGCAGAAAACATGGGGAAACTAACGGGGTATTTCATTTTTTTTAATATCATTTTCAATTTATATGTTTTCACTGATAATTATAAAAAAAAAATGTAGCACTATTTTTTTTCCCCTTGTTTTTAAAATCTCATCGGGGAAATAGTGAAAATGACAAAGCATTGCTTCTACTATTTCCTTAAAATCTAAAAACATGAAATATAATGAAAATAACGTTTAATTTTTGTAATAAAAATAAAAGAAACCAAACAGACCAGCAAATCATGTCTTAATCATTTTGTACGATAGCTCGTTTGCTGTAACATCATTACGTACGTTGGTCACTTTTTTTTTTTGTAACAACAGTACCCCTTGATATCAAAGTGCGGTTACATAGCACAATTGGAAATTCAGCCTTTGATCTCAAATTCTGGCAATGTGCTCAAGCTTGAAAACTTCCCAGGTGGATCTGAAACATTTGAAACAATTCTAAAGTTCTGTTATGGCCTCCCTATAGACTTCAGCCCAGATAACATAGCCGCACTAAGATGTGCATCAGAGTTCCTAGAGATGACTGAAGAACTAGAAGATGGAAATCTCATTTCTAAGAGTGAAGCTTTCCTCACCTTTGTTGTGCTTTCTTCATGGAAAGACACTATCACTGTTCTGAAATCTTGTGAAAACCTATCTCCGTGGGCTGAAAACCTCCAAATTGTAAGAAGATGCTGTGATTCCATTGCATGGAAAGCTTCTAAAGATGAGCTCACAAGCGAGGATGCGACACCTAATCAAGAAAGCTGGTGGTTCAATGATGTGGCAGCCTTCCGCATTGATCATTTTATGCGGATCATTTCTGCAGTAAGTTCAAAGGGAACCAAACCAGAGATCATTGGTAAATGTATCATGCAATATGCCAAGAGATGGCTGCAAGGAATGGAGGTGGAGTTAGACGGGCTTAGAGGATATGGGCATGAAAAGTGTAACCTACAGTTCAGTATTTTTAGTGGGAAGAAGAAAGAAAGCAGTGGACACAGCAAGGAGCAAAAGACAATTATTGAAAGCCTAATAAGCATTATTCCTCCTCAGCAAGATGCAGTCCCATGTAAGTTCATGTTGCAGATGTTAAAGATGGCTATGATGTATTCTGTATCACCAGCTCTCACAACAGACCTTGAAAAGAGAGTGAGTTTGGTGTTGGAAGATGCTGAGGTCAGTGATCTTCTAATTCCAAGATATCAAAATGGAGATCAAGGAAAAACGGTCATGTGAGTATGGGTGACAATTCTCCTTTTTTTTCACACATTGGAATTGGCATTAATGCCAAAGGTCAAATTTAACACCACAGCCCCCTAAACCATTTTTTTTTTTTTTTTAAAAAAAAAAAAGAACCCAAGAGTTATGAAAACGACTAATGACACTAATATCTATCTTTTCTCTTTTTCTATTCTTTTCCCTCATTAGTAGCATGACTAATTCATCTGAAGAATGCACCATGCTAGACGTAGATGTAGTGCAACGAATTGTGGAATACTTCTTGATGCATGAACAACAGCAGATTCAACAGCAACAGAAGACTAGGAAATTCAATATTAGTAGACTCTTGGACAATTACCTAGCTGAAATTGCAAGAGATCCAAATCTTTCAATTACCAAGTTCCAAGTTTTTGCTGAATTGCTACCAGAAAATACTCGATCATATGATGATGGCCTATATAGAGCCATTGACACCTACCTCAAGGTCATCATTTAAAGTCTTATTTTCTTGTGATTCAGTTTCCCGTTTTAACTAAAGGCAAATAAAACAAAGTTTTGACATTCTGATATTGACATCTCTCCAGACCCATGCTTCACTGACCGAGCATGACCGTAAAAGACTCTGCAAAATCATGAACTGTGAAAAACTCTCACTTGATGCATGCCAGCATGCTGCACAAAATGAGAGATTACCCCTACCAACTGTTGTCCAGGTAAAGTTTGCAATCTCTGGAATCAAACTTTTTCGGCTTCATACATGATAAATTAACAAATGAACATTAACAACAGTTTTGAGAATTTCGGATTCCACCAACAAAAAAGCAAAACTTGATGTGATGATTATATAGCAGAATCCACAATTCAGATTTAGAGTTTATTTGAATAAGTTTCTTTAGAAACACTTCTAAAAAAAATAAGAAGGAAAAAAATAAAATGAGCTTCTCCAAAAATAAAAATAAATTGTTCATTAGCTAATTTTTAGAAGCTCACCAATATAGTTTCTCTAAAAGATGAGATAACATCTACAAATGAACTAATGGAAAGTTCATTTTAGCTTATGGAGAAGCTCATTTTCTTTTTTTCTTCTTATTTTCTTCCTCTAAAAGTGCTTCTAGAGAAACTTACATCCAAACAGACCCTTAACAACATCTGTTCTACAAACACAGTAGTCAAGTTAAACATTAGAACCAATTTAGGATAAATTATATTATTCATTATATTAATAAGAGTAAATTACACTCTCATCTACTGTGTTTTTTCTTTTGCACCCTAAAAAAAACCTTAATTGTTTAACTCACATTACACCTAGATCTCTTCTTTCATAAATACCATTTAATAATTTAATAGAAAGTAGACACATGCTGGTCACCACCGGCGGATCTATATGGCCATGAGGGTGGGTAGATGCACCCTCTCATTTCAATGAAATCATTATTATTTGTTCTAAAATATTATATTTTGCACCTAATAATTTTATATTTTATACCCTCTAATTTTATGTATTTGAATCTCCTTACCAGTTCACACGTAAGAGTAAGTAAATGTATCTTCTTATTTTAATAAAATGCAAATATTTATCTTAAAATTTTATATTTTGTATCTTTTATCTTCGTGTTTGAACCCAACTATCCCATATTATAATGATAATTATAAATTTTTATTTTTTTAAATAAATTGCCCCCCACTGATACAGGATCCTAGATTCGTCACTGCTGGTCACATGACTTTTAATGAAAATTTATGTCTAAAATACCCTTATCTTCTTCCTTAAAATCACATCTTGGTTTTACAAACTATTATCTTCTTCAACAACCCTTCTTCACTTACCACCACCTCCTTCTCCTCCTCTTCTCTCTCTTAGGACACCATCATCTCTTTCTTCTCATCGTCATCCTCACCCACCAACACGACGTTCGAGCGCACCCATTCCTGTCGGAGCAACAACCACCTCCGTAGTCACCTCCTCCACCGTAGCAACTGCCACCACCATAGTCGCCGCCGCCACCGCCATATCTACCTCCACCACCTCCATGTCCCCTGTCGTAACTTCGGTTACTATCACCGCTGTATCCGATTCCTTAAACATTGGTGTCGTCGAGTAAAAGTAATGTATAAAAGGGAGGGGTATCAGGTGCAATATGAGAAAAATACACGGGATACGAGTGTAATTTACTATAACGGTACTCAGATATTTCAATTGACATTAGTTAACGACGTTAACAAAATAGGGGTAAAAGTAATGTATGAAAAAGGAGGGGTATAAAGTGCAATTTGAAAAAAAACACAAAGGGTGTGAGTGTAATTTACTCTATTAATAATTGTAACTTCACAAACTTTTTACTTTTACATTCAATAGGAAAACTTTAAATACTAACAGAATCTATAGGTGAATGGAAATTTTTTAACATAAGTAGGATAATACTAATCCTCTTCATAAGCACAAAAATGAAAACAAACCAGAAATACTCCCCAAATCAATCCCTCCCTGAAGCCACATGCCAAAGGAGAGGCCAGAAAAACAATCCTATCCCAATGGAAAATAGTTGACAGTAAACTCTACAAATTACTTCCTCTATACACAAAGGATTTTTTTTTATGTGACAAAGATTGTGTTTTACTAACCTATAGTGATTTAAAAATAAAATTTCTCTTAAAATTGCAGTAAAACATAATTGGTTTAGAAGAGAGATGTTTAAAGACCAGAAATGTTGAGATATGACAATCATCATGTGAGGAGATTCAACAGAAAGATCAAGTATTTTCCAAGTCCACTTTTAATATGAAAATTGAATTCTACAGAACAGTGTCGAGGAACTGGTTCACATAACATACATCCCATGTAAGATAGTGAGGTAGCACAAGAAATTATAGTTAAAATTACATGCCATTTTTAGAGCTAAACGACTAGAGTGATGATTTGGCATAAAAGCTGCCAACTGAAATCCTGAATGAAAGTACACACAACATGCAGGTTCTATTTTCAGAGCAAGTAAAGATGAGGGCAGCAATGCATGAGAAAGAGCCAGCACAAATTGGAATCCAATCTGAACAAGAAGGAAACCATACATCTACAACTATGGACATTAAGGCACTCAAAGAAGAACTTGAGAATGTAAAGTCCCAAATGGTAGAACTGCAGAAAGACTATTGTGAATTACAACAGGAGTATGAAAAGGTAAGCAACAAGCCAAAGAATTCATCAGGCTGGAGTTTAAATTGGCGGAAGATTAAGAACTCCTTACATACAAAACCAGCAGGAGTTGAAATTGGAGACAGACAGGATGCACCCAAGTCACCAAACACCATTCTACGTAGACTAAACCCTAGAAGAAGGCTCTCCATGTCTTAAAAGTATTTTATTTTTCAAGTTTCAACATAAAAAGTCCTGTAGTAAAAACACCTAGCTAGCCATTCTTTATATATGAAGCATATAGACTAAATTTTGTATCTTAAGATATTGTTGACTTCAAATAGAAAAGTTTCTAGTAGGCTGTAGCTTCCATATAGAGACAAAGACTACGAAATAAAGCAATACAAGTATACTGTATACATACCTGAAAAGAAAACGGAAATGTGACTAGATTACTGATACAAGTTCATGGCCCCTAAGAACGTACAGTTGATAGGACATCAACTAATAACTTATAAGTTTAGCAATGAACCATAAAAGATGCACATGAAGGGAAAACAAAATGCTCTAGCATCGCAGAAAAATGCAACTTGAGAGGAAACAATATCTGTGAGTTCAAATTCAAGGAAATATGCAGCTAATTTTTATAGAATTAACAATCAAATTTTACTTTAGGATGTTTGCTTATGCTGGTTTGGCGATTAACATGTTCCTTCTATCAGCGAATTACTTGGTCATTTCAAGATAAAGATTCTTGGAATCATAGTCATACTGTTTATAGTGACAAGATTTTTATGTTTATGACTTTATGGTAAGCACTAAATAACAAAGCTGCACCCAGCCTACAAACTTCCAAACTCAAATTCTGGATTTTACATTATTATTACTATTCATACATGGGTAAAATGAATTATATTAATTCAAATTAATTTTTTAAGATAAATAAGTAATTTATCATTTCGAATATAAAGGGTTGAGACTGGACACAATGCATAGAGAAGAGTTTATAATCGAAGAGCAATTGGTCTCACTTCCTAGAACAAGCACAGAGTGCTGCAGAACTACTGAGATAAATTTATGTCAACAGTCAATTTAGCTAAAATATCATTCCCTATGAGCATTTCCAAACAGTAGAACTATTTCTTTCTCAAACTGAGCATGGTTTTATTTGATTCTGTTGTGTGTGTTTCACCATCAAGTTAGTCCCAACATATCAAAAGTTCAAAAAAAAAAAAAAAATCATCATTGGATTTTAAATTGTGGTCACTGTTGTGATTTCATTGCAAACCTTGATATTCCAGCCAAAATTACAGACCCTTTTTAAATCCTTATACAGCACAATCGCCATCAATCGATAAACTCCAATAAAACACTTTTAACATCCAATGTTTTTTATGCCCAAATGGAACCAAAAAAAAAAAGTGAACATAACAATTGACAAGAGAATACTCAACCCCCCAAAACTAACACCGAGCAGTGAGTGGTCAACATCTTTTCTTTCTTCTTGTCTTCTACGGTGGAACGAAAGTGCTAAGGGTCCTGAGAGAACGAAAGTGGTTTCTTGAGGGTGACGTAGGCCTTCTTGTAATCGGGTTTTGCGACCAACGATCCCCCGTAACGCTTCTTCTTGCCCTTCATGTTCAAAGTTCGCACCTTTTCGACCTCCAAGCCGTAGAAGGTTTCTATGAAGAGCTTGATTTCGACCTTGGAAGCTGAAGGAGAAGTCTTAAACGCGATTTCTTTGATGACGTTTGAGGAAGTGCTGGGCATCAGTGGCGTCATGGGAAGGTTTGTGATGTGTGCCATCGATTTTGATTTGAACAGTGAACACTTCTTTGAAGACAACTTTTCTCCGCGCTTCCTTAAACCCTACCAACGACCAAAACCCTCTTCCTCTGCCCTGTACCTATCAATGCCGCCACCTGTTTTTGTCTCTCTCTTTGTTTTGTTTTGTTTTGTTTTTATTTGTTTTTCTTAAATTTGTATAGAGTATAGAGTATAGACTATAGAGAAGAAATTAAAGAATAAAAATATTTGTATTACCGCAAAAAATATTTTTATAAGCTTACTTTATTTGGATACTATATTTCTATTTTTTAAAATTTAAATCCACACTCTCATCAAACATTTAAAAGTCAATTATAGGATAATTTCTAATTTATAGGTTTGCAATGTGTTTACCAACTTTTTCTATTACTGTTTTTGGTTGAAAGCTAATTTACTTATCTTTAGGATAATTCATAAATGATTGAAAGAGTAAAATTAGTACAAAGAAATGCTGTTAATACAAAAATATTTATATTATCAACCAATTAAAAATCAAAGTTAACATGACTTTTTAAAAAATTACGGGTGAAATAACACGTGTAACACGTGCCATCCATATATATTAAATTTAGACTTCACAAATTTTTATATTATTGTATTTTTCAGTTTTTTTATTTCTTATCTAAATATAAGTTAGGATATATATTTAAAAATATAAAAAAACTATATATAACATTTTAAATTCATTTGTTTTTAGAAAAATCTTTATAAATACATTCATATTTGTATATAAATTAGATATATGCATAATTTTAATAAGAGATGTTCATAATGAAAAAAATAAATAGATTATATTTTGTAATTATTTTTTAAAAAAAATATTTCCATGAAAGAAGACTAACATTAATGAATACAAAGATAAGAAAGCCCTCACAATAATTTTGTTAATTTTATTTTGGGTAACAGCCACTCAACTCATAATCTTCCCCCCCCCCCCCCCCCCCCCCCCCCCCCCCCCCCCCCCCCCCCCCCCCCCCCCCCCCCCCCCCCCCCCCCCCCCCCCCCCCCCCCCCCCCCCCCCCCCCCCCCCCGGCGCAGTCCCACAGTCCCTGATTTCAAACATTTCCAACTATGTTTTAATATTTCATTCTAAACGTGAAAATCATTCTACCTATACCTTCCTTAATTCACAATTGTGTTATTTTGTGAATTAAAAAAATGAAAAAACTATTTAAAATGTATGTTATAGAATTAAATAAAGTTGATGAAAATCTAAAACAAAAATTGAGTTGAGACAGTTAATGACAATTTAAAATTTTAAAAATAAATTAAATCTAATAAAGTAAAACTTCTACATAACTAAAAATAATGATAATTGGTAAGAGTACGTAAATTCATAAGTATATTACTTAGCAATTATTTTTTCTTTTCTTATTTTAATGCTTCTTTTTGTGATTTAAATGTAGAAATTAGTTTTTCCTGAGCTTTTATCCTGTAGATCCTAAGTTTAGTTGATTCATGAGGTGTTGGTTGTGTTTTTATAGAAATTTAATTGCAAGGGAATGAAAGAAGAATTAAAGGTCTGAATCTGCTTGCTCAACCACTCACCTATCCAACTGGACAGTGAAGGCGCGCTGAGCAGGCTTGTGGAATTTGACACTCGAACTTATTATTTATTTATTATTTGGACAAATCGGTACATTTATTGACCGTTTAACAAATTTTTGGCGCCACCTTCATTGTCCAGTTGGATAAGTGAATTCGCACTTCAAACCTTCAATTCTTCTTTTATTCCCTTGCAATAAAATTTCTATAAAAACACAACCAACACCTCATGAATCAACTAAACTTAGCATCTATTGGATAAAAGCTAAGAAGAAATTAATTTATACATTTATATCACAAAAAGAAACATTAAAATAGGAAAAGAAAGTATAATTGCTAAGTAATTTAAGTATAGATTTATGTACGCTTATATAAATAAATAAATAAAAATGTCCTTATTAAACAGTGATCGTTAGATGGTAGATCTTAAATTGGGATCTTAGACTATTTTTTAGTGGATCTTATAGTACCACATAGGATTAAAGATCTCTCTAATTTTTTCCTTTAATGATAGATCTCATTTTGAGATCTTAGGGAGAGAGAAAGAGAGATAAAATTTATTTTTTTTTAACAATGTGCAGATCTTGAGGGATCTTGTACAAGAACTCATTCTCCATGTTGGAGATCCCTCCGCTTCCGTTTCCTTTATTGGAAGATCTTGTGAAGATCAGATCTTGAGCTCAAGATCTTTGCTTAAGATCTACCACTAAAGATAGAGATGCTATAAGTGAAGTATTGTTTCTTAGTTGCAACAACCTTATTAAATATTTAACTTTTGATATTAAGATCGTACATTTTTTTGGTAGATTTTAAGATCAAGTGTCTTGTGAAATGTACTTTCTTGGATTTCCGAGTATGTAGAATTTATAAAAACTATCAAAAACCTAAGTGAAGTGGTATTTTTTAGTTGCAACAACCTTTTGTTTACCCGTTCTCTTATATTATTAAACTATTTTGTTATAAAAAGAAATTGAATTGTAATTAATGAAAATTATTTAATTCTACAAAGAAAGTTGAAATAAGTGGGAAAAAAACAACATAACTTATATTATTCACTTACATATTGTACCAAAAAAATATTATTCACTTACATATAATTTAGTAGTATCTTTTTATAATTGATTTTAGAAATTAGATAAAAATGACTTTTATTTTTATAATTTTTGATTGGTAATAAATAAATGTGTAAATTAATTTTCTTTCTTTTCATTCCTTTTTAATTTTTGTAGTGATTGACCCTGAAGGTGGGATATGGAAGACATGTTTCGGTTTGTTTGCAATGTTTTGATGTCAAGTTATTCAAAACGTGAGGTCCCTAAAGATGCAAAAGTTGTTTTTCAGCTGATTAGTCATTAGTAATCGGAATGCAGTGTCTCTCTTTAACGTGATGAGAATTGAATTGATGTCGTGTGTATCCAATGATGTTACAGTTATGGCCTTTCTCATGTTCTTGAACAACAACATATGGTCCTATTCAAGTAAAAGAAAAAAAAAATATCCTAATGCTTCAGTTCATCAGAGATAAAGGATTAAACGACAATAAATAAATATTTTTCTGAGTGAATTTCATTGGTGATCATTGTCTCCTACGATATAAATTTCAAATTGAAAACCTGTAATCCACACAATAATTGATCATTTAAAGATTCCAGAGTATTAAAAAAGAAAGAAAAAAGAAGCTCTGTATAACAACCTAATTCTATTGAGATCCAGAAGACATCGAAAAGAATGCTTGCCTTCTATGTTCTATCATTTACAATATGCTAATATATTTTGGATAAGAAAACAAAGTAGTTTCAGGGGGAACGAATGAAATAAATTCCCCATGGTCAGATTCTATGACTCCTTCTTCTTAACCTGGTAGGGGTATTTCTGGTATATTGAAATGCTAGTGACCACTAGTGGAAGAGCCACAAGGCAATACAATGAAGGTGGTTTTCCATCGAAAATAAACTGTAGCAATGCTGTAATGAGTAAAGCAGAAACAATGACAAACCCCTGCAAACACATAGAATGAATGACACTGTAAGTACATTCGTACAAAACAGAAAATGTGAAGAATTTTTATCCCTAATATTCCCTATGAAAGAATTTTCAAAGTCAGAATTTTCATCATGTCCGGCAACTCCCAAGTTACTCAAAGTACCAAAAGTTTGTGCAGTTACTGCCTCTACTGCTCCACCGATAAGGTGCAATAATAATTTTCTCTTAATCAACATTAATAATGCATGTTAGAATTTAGATTAAATCCCCCAAAAACCATGAAAAAACAAATGCATGTAATATGTTTCATCCAATTAACCTCCAGATTATTACGTGAGGTAGGGAAATTGTAAACTAGCAATAAGGACTGACTAACATCTGATCACCATTCACCATTTTATCTGTCATCTGAGGAAAGTGCATCCTAAAAGTAATTCAGTAATGGTTCACAAAGTTAAAGTTACCTTTCGAACACCACCAGCATGGCTTGTAACTAAACCAACAAGAATTCCACCAAGGGCATTGAAAATTACTGGGATCTGAATCGAATAAAAAAAAAAAAAGATCTGTAATTAAAAGTTAATGTACATCAATATCTATCCATTAAAGGCAAAATCACTCTTGCATATGGATAAAAACGGCCAGAACAAAGCACTATAAAGGTCATATTATGAATTTGCAAGTAATTATACTCACAACTCTCTATTGCAGTTAATATCAAATTTAGCATCAACTAGAATGTATGGAATTAATCAAACCCCCATTCCCCAACAAAATAAATAGATAACTGTTAACAATCCTGACATGAAAAAGTATAGGTCCAAATTTACATGTATATGCATGTGCTTGCACAGAGGTCAGAATATCAAAATTTGAACCTTTCAATTTTATATAGAGTTTACTATCTTTTTAGTCCTTAAACTTTTTATAATTTTTGTTTATAGTCCCTTTAATTTTTTTATCTGTTCTTAGTCCTTCAACTTTTTTATCATCTTTACTTTAAGTTCCTTAACTTTTTCCTCCTCCTTACTTTTAGTCCCTTAAAAGGATTGAAAGTAAGGAAAAAAAAAAGTATAGGGACTAATAGTAAGGATTGAAAGAAAGTCCAAGGACAAAAAACATAACAAAAAGTTCAGGGATTAAAAATATAAATTCTAAAAAGTTTAGGGACTAAAAATATAGTTTACCCTTTTATATATCTATGTGTTGGCTGCATGACAACATATCTAACAGTTCTAAGAATTATATCACAGAAGTCAAACAGAAGTAAGAACATTACCAAAGTAAGAGGAGTCCAACCATAGAAAAACCCATGTTGTCTCATAGCTTCTCCATCTGGAGATTTCAAAGTACTGGCAAGCAAACATAGACTTCCAACAATAGACATTTCTATAGTCATCAAGTATGATGAGTGTTTCTTAACCTGTGATAGAAGGAATCAATAGATAAATATTAATATCAATCAATCAAGGAATTATAATATTGAACAGAAAATTGAAAGCTCTGGTAACCTGTGAGGCCCACTGACACAAGGATGAAGCCAGTCCAGAGAGCACTGAAGCAGCTAATACAGGAATAATTCCATAGAATAAAATTTGATCAGCATTGCCACTAGCAAAACCTTTGCTAGAGCCTTCACCAACACTTAAAAGAACTGCCGCAACTATTAACAAGAACAAGGCTCCAATTTGCTCAATCGATTGTTTTTGCCTGCACAAACCATTATCAGATTCAGATGCCTAGTGTACAGTGTTAGCATTATAGGTGAGAGAGGGAAAACCGACACTGGTGGCTAACAGTTGATGAAAATATGATTATGGATGTAATCTGTTACAAACCCCTAACCCAATATTCCTATTTATGCTAATAATTAGGTCAAGTACTATTAGTACTAGTATAAGGTCAAGCGCACCAACTATAAGACTAATAACCTTATAACAATAATTTATTATTCACTCCCCCTCAAGCTAGCCTTATAACACTAAGCTTTAGTTTGTTGAAGTAGCAGAACAACACATATAAACACAACCCATTTTAACCAAAGCTACCACCAAGAACAAAAAGAAACTGAGCAAAATAAAAGACGTTGAATCATCCAAACACAGCAAAGAAAAGAAAAAAAGCTGAACCCAAACAAAGCATAAAGAATTAATGCAGAAATCCATCCAGTAAGAGAAGAGAAGAAAAGCCTCTCAGAAGAGTCTCCCAATAATCACCCTCTGAAACTGTTGCAGAAGCACCCAAACAACAGAACAAGAAATCAACATTATCCAAAACACCTAAAAGTAAAAACAGTGAGTGAAATACACCAAACCTAACAAAATATAGTTTGAAGATTCCGGAAAACACCAAGTGCATGTCACTGACCTACCCCCAAATCACAGACTGCAAGAATATAAGTAGGTTCAAAGAAAACAACCTACTCAACCCCAAAATTATACCTTGGCCAGCCAAAATCACAAGAAACTGGGACAATTCCTGCTCCTCAGAATAGATTACTTTTAGTTTTGAGTTTTTTTAAACAGAAACAACAGCTCTTGAGTGAAACCATTTACTTAACATAGATAACAATTTGGCATATCCTCTTTCACAAACGTAAACGAATGAGTTTGTCAAAAATAGCAGAAATACTAATTGTTGTAATTGTAGCAACATACCTCAATATGAAATATGTAAAGAATGCAGTGAAAAATATTTTTGTCTGATTCAGCATTGAGAATGTGAGTGAATCAAGATTCTTGAAAGAAATTTGCAGCAAACTATTTTGCAATGCATATATAGCTGCAGGAAGTCCTGATGCAGTCAATGCACCAACCAAAGTCCACTCTTTATACACTTTCCTCAGACTACCATCTTTAGCCATGAAAAACACTGCACATATAACCTAAAAGGCAGATTACAGAGATAGATGAAAGATCCCAATAAAGAATAAGAAAAGTACGCTATAGTACATGTTCTATAATTAGGCATGCCAAAACAGTTCAAGATTTACCTTTGCAAGTTCACATGTCAAAACAGATGAAGTCACAATAACTTCACGTCTGCAGGAAGAGGGGGAAATAGGTTATAAGACACGCTTCACATGGTCATTTGCAATTATTATATCAATTTATGGTTTAATGCACAAGGAAATGAATGACTTAAAAGATGTTACACTTAAAAATCGACTAATCACATGAACATATTTCCTTTAACCTTAGTTAAAAGAGGAAGCAGATGTTTCATAATGATTATCATACAATACAATATTGGAGTTAACATCACATCCATGTTGGATACACAATCAGATATGTCAGTCTGGATATGCAATTTCTTTTTTCATTTCAAATTTTTGTGCCAATATGGATGAAATGGGATGTAATAAGAATAGGATACAAGATAGTGGATAATTTCTAAGCTAAATGCATATGACCAAAACAGGAAAGGGCTATGCTCAAAACATCACCATGTACAGGTTGTGCTATTTAGAGTAAGAATAACTGCATGGATAATCCTACAGATATTTGTAACATTATCAGAAACTAAAATAATGAATAAGGATGGATTTAGCTCCTCTAATATGAGGAAAGTGCACTCTAGAGGATAAGTGCAGTTATAACCGTTACTTAGAAAACAGCAGTTAAGAATTTTAACAACTTCATAATGCTATATATGTGTATTTATTTCATCGCAATCTCAACCATTTATTTTCTTATCGAGGATTGTAGCTGCATTTTATCCAACAAGGACACCAGTCACTTAAACTGATCTTTATCTGAATTCCCACTTTCCGAGCATGTCTATCTTGAATTATATGTGTGTGACATGCAAAACAAGGTGAAAATAATGCAGCTAAATCTAAATGGATTTCTAGAATCCCTGCTTCCAGACAAAGCCATGCACCATTCCTAAGTAGGCCTTCAAATTCCATATGTCTAAAAATCAATACAAAAGGAAAGGATACATTCAAGAGCTGAATGCTGATTTCTCAGAGGACTTATTCCTTTATACTTTATATTTGATCAAGTGGATTTCTTCTACATCTTAGAGACTCCTGTTCTTTTCCTTTGTTTTAATTTTTTTTCTTTCCCTGTGGGATTGCATACCCTCCACAGTGCCACCATTGCCAACTTTGATATAGTTAAAATATTTAGCGTAGCTTGTTCAATTATGTCAATCTCGTGATCCTAAACCACCAAGTAATACTACTAACCAGTCTTACTGCAACAATCACAGCATAGATCAAACGGAAAATAATTAATCCTGCTAATGATAATTAAAATAGCGAATATTTTCTATGCTTAATACAAAAAGTGATAAATCCCAGGTCCAGGACTTTTTATTTTACTATAAAAAAAATATAAAAAAATGGTTGGGCAGTAACCAACGGTAATTACAATTAAAATTTACAACCGTATCGTGAATCGAGAAGAAAAGTATAGAACTGAAACCGTGAAGGTTGAAAAATGAAAACCTGATGAAGCGTTGGGAGATCAAAGGTTGAGCTCCGTATTGGAGAGCGAGGAGAATGGAAAAGAAGTGAATCCTTGCATTATTCATCCCCTGACCCTGAGATGGTGGCAGTGGCGCCATTCAGGGCTTTGATTCTGATTCCTCCGATTTCGATTCTCCGATTTGACGGTGAGTGAATATAGAACACAACAAGATACTCACTCCATGTAACGGCCGCAAAGGAAACGACGACTCATAAGTCATACGTACTTCCCACGCCTGCTAAAAACGACATCGTTGCCTGTTTCAGGAGAGGAACAAATTGAGCATGTTTGATATTTAATATTTTTGCTTTTTGATGTGCAATCTGAATAAACCATAAATTTATTAAAAAAAAAAAAAAAACCAGCTTTACAGATTTAATTACCATCATGGTACGTTTGGTATGAAAAAAAGTTTTCTCATATCAAAGAAACATCATTTCTTTCTGAAAAAGTCGATTATTTGAAATGTATACAGATATGTTTGATTAATTTTAACGTGTTTCTTAAGAATTTAAGGTTAATATAAAATATAATAATTAAATTTCTTTTCTTCATTCGAAAAAGTTAAATGTCTACTCCCCTTCTTTAGAATGTTTTTTCGAAAAAGTGAACAAAAATATATTCTCAAGAATCATAATTTTCCTTAAGATTCTTAGGAAAATAAAAAAAAAAATTATCTACTAGACATTCCTTCAAGATAACATACTTACATTCCGAATAACATAATTATGAAATTTATTTATTTTTCCTTATACATTAGAGTTGATCTGGTGATTGAAATTTGAATTATGTGCATCATATCAAAGAAGTCTATCTCTATAATATTAATATTTATCCATTTATTTATCATTGTATAAGTTTAATGTTAATATATATATATATAAGTTTTATTAAGTGATAAAGCATTTATTATTTCTCTAAGTAATAATGATTAATTAATCAAATCTTTAAATTTCAATTCATCTAATATATTTCTAATACTTATAATTGTTTATCTATTATAATAAGTGTGAACAAACATTCTACATTATCAGAATTGTCAACATTTGAAAACATTTTTAATTATTAATTATACTTATTTACATATAGTATTTTTTTTTCTCAAATAATAATAATAATTGAGTTCTTATTCTTCTTGACTTTTTTTCTCAGCCACATGAAGTGTGTGTCAAATTGGGCAGACAAGGCCTGATATTGAAAAGCTATATACAAGTGGTGCTTGCGCATGCATTTTTGATGAAGTATCGATATATACACCAAAAGTGCGTGCATCCACTAATGTGGCATGCCTATTCGTTTTTCCCATCATCACTTTCTATTTGCTGCCACATTTGTGCAATTGCATCAGCCATCATGTATGCCTTGAATGATCACTGAAATATTTTCCCTTCTTTTTGGGTGATGGGGGGACAGGGAGAAGCTACAAACTAGCAAACAAACAAGACACTAGCAACATCTATAGCTTATTTTAAAGGAAATCGACCCTCTCCGTTTTTTTCCATTTCTTCCATTTTTATAAGTTTTTAGAAAATAAATAAAATGAAGACGATACAATTTATAGAGAGTAACATTTATTTTTCAAAAGCTAAATGCTTAGTGATAAAAGTAATGGGAAGGATCCAAATCCTATTTTAAAAGTAATTATAAATCCACTTGCATTTCTTTCTTACAAATCCTCTCACTACTAAATAAGGAGTTAAATATATTTTGTTCAAATTCTTCATTATGAACAAAATATATCTTTTATGAATTTGTGTTCAAAGTAAATTTGGTACGGATAATTCTTTGTTATGAATTTCAATCACATTAAATTGATACTAAAAAATTATTTATTTTATACATCAAAGTAACGAATTTGTTATAAATTTGAATCATATTAAATTGATACTTAAAAAAATAATATACATCAAGTTTAGTACCGAATTGTATGGTAAATTTGAGGGATTGAAAGATTCAAACTATCATTTGAAAGGAGGAATTAAAAATAATATTTTTTAAATTTGAGGTATTAAAAAATATAATTTTTTATTTAAAAGACTAAAAAAAAATACACTCCCTAATTTGAAGAACTAAAATCATAATAAAGCCAGGTGTGTAATAGCTCTTTTATTTTAAATATCATTCCATGACTTATTCAATTAGTTGTACTTAAAAAGTAACAATTAGTCTTCATATAAAAAATAAAATGAAAAAGGTAATTAGTCCTAAAATACATCAAACAATGTATCGTTCTAAACATCGTGTCATATCAACAGTAAATAGGTTAAATCAGTGGACAACACATAAAGAAATAAAAAAGAGTGAGGACTCTAGGATTTTCTTGGATTATGAGACATATGTTTATGTGGTATTTAATCCTAACAGATTCCTTAATCACTAATGATTCAAATTCTAGGCGAATATTGTCTTGATTACAATCCTTTACAAAATCGCTTCAAAAACAACTTTTATTAAAATTTTGATTGCAGTATTGAGTATTGATCTGACTGGTGTTCTCTGTGACTTCCATTTCTTTAGGGAATGTCTCAACCGGATACCTCACCATAAGTTCTCATTTGCAAAGATATGGCTTCTAGCAGCCCAGTTTGAAATACGTCAGCTGAATCTCAGGGCTGCCAAAGATAAGGTAATACTTTTGTAGATGCAAATATCATAATAACTTCTTTCATTGCAACTTGGTTAACTTTTCACACAACTTTACTCTTTTACAACAGATTTTTAAGATGTATACAGAGATAGAGCTGCAGCTTGGTCATATTAGATCGATGCAGAAAATTGTATGACAAGTATCTGGAGTGGTCGCCCGAGAATTGTTATGCTTGGAGCAAGTATGCAGAACTGGAGAGATTTTATCTGAAACTGATCCAGCTAGAGCAATTTTTGAGCTTGCAAAATTGCTCAACCAGCTTTGGACATGCCTGAGTTGTTGGGGAAGGTACACATAAAATTTATTTATTGTGCATGAAGATGCCTGGACACACTTGCATTTATTTGTTTGGCTTATTCTTGATGCATCACAGAAATTTACTTAAATTTTGGGTTGTATGGGAAAGGAAATTATGGAATTATGTTGGGTAGCTTTTTACTTAAAATATCAGGCTCATTGTAGAGAGCATTATATTATAAACATTGGAAAAGTAGGTGACAAGAAAAATTATTTAAGCCTTGACTTTACAAAATTACAAATTATTAATATTAGTTATGTAGCACATTCAAAATGGTTTTTAATTGTTTCGACATTTAATGATTAATACATTCAAAATGTGCTTTAACATTAACATTCTCATTGCTTTTGGGTTCAGTTAGAATTTGAGCTCGAAAAATAGAGATCATCATCTTTCACTATGTGTGCGCACATTATTATCTGTTTTTATAATTGTATGATCTGTTGAACCCTTATTCCTCTCCCCCCTTCAATTACTTTTTTGTGCTTGGTAATTAAATTAGAATAATATTGGTCCAAATGTGTCTTGGACACGTCAGATAAATAATTAAATGATCCAATACAAATGCTAGATAGACTTCAGCTTTGGGCCTGTTTGGATAAGCTTCTCTAGAAACACTTCTAGAAGAAGAAAATAAGAGTAAAAAGATGAGATGAGCTTCTCCATAAGTAAAAATAAGCTATTCATTAGCTAATTTGTAGAAGTTCACCAATATAACTTCTCTAAAAGATGAAATGACATCTACAAATTAGCTAATAGAATACTTATTTTAATTTATGAAAAAGCTCATTTCATTTTTTTCTTCTTACTTTTCTCTTCTAGAAATACTTCTAGAAAAGCTAACATCCAAACAGGCCCTTGTATTTATATAGTGTTAAGAGGCAACTCTGTTGTGCTAGCTGTGTCAAACACTCTTGTGTATGTTCAAATGCTTGATACAAATCCATAAAGAGTGCTTTTTCCAATAACTCTTATGCTTCTTTAGTAGAACCTAAACCATTATCTAAAACTTAACTAGAACCTAAAAAATGACTTCAGGAAGAGTGGTTTGAGATTTGTCACAGGAGATCTGGATCTCATCTCTCCGGTAACAGCAAAAGTTGGTGAAACTGCTAAACTGGTTCTGTGAAAAAATTATGATAATTGTTTCACTAGGATTATTTCATTTCTAAGGGCCTTATACCACTTTGACATTAAATTATATAAAGATTTGAATTGATGAAAAGAGATAAAATTCATCGGATAACAAACTAACAAAATCACAAAACGTTAATTTCAAATAAAAAATAAATTTTTAAATAATATTAAAATATGTTCAAAACATGATAATGAGTACAATATAAAGATAAAAATTTGAATATTGGTCTATCAATATTAAGATAAAAGAAAATGCTTTATTTATCTTTCTTGCTCTTGTTAAATTTACGTTCCTCTGTCATGTATTTAGCTAGTATGATTTCTTAGACTTAAGTATAGAACTTCACATCAATGTTTGCAATAGAAGTAAGTCCAAATATCAAATTCGTAAATCAAATAAGTCCAAAACAAAAATATTACTCGTTACTCTTTAAAAAAATGTCAGGTAAATGAAATCTGTCTCACATTAAATTAACCTACATTAAAAAGGATAAATTAACTTATATCAACATGAACATCAATACCACCTTTAATTTAAATTAAATGGGATCGATAGTAAATAAATTCAATAAAAAATTGAAAATAAGATAAAGAAAGAGAAAAGCAGAGGGGAAGAAAAAAAGTAGAAATAAGATAAAAGAGAAAATAAATAAGTTAAAATAAAAGACAAATGAAGGAAAAAGGGAAAAAATGAAAAGGAAAATAACAAAAATAAGGAAATGATTGGAACGTACAATTACTAATGAATTTAATCATCCTTCAAGCTTATAGCTTTTCTCTATTCTGTCCTAAGATATACCGTCGGTCAATCTATATCACACTCCATTAAGTATTGTTTAATTACCTTTCGGTCAACCTCTACCTTTTTTTGTGTTGAACTCTTGATAACATACTCTTATTCTTATGGGAGCATCTAATAGTCATCTCATAACATGTCTAAACTAACTGGACAAATTAACCTATATAAAATCATAAAATGAAAGCATAGAGGAAAAAAAAAAAAAAACACCCATCTCATCGCCTCGTAGTGGCCAATGGCAGCAACAACAATCCGTCAAGGTTCGATCGTTTCCTCGGACACCTTGACGGCAAAAGATGGCAAAGATAGGAACAACTTAACTCGAATGAAAGGAATTTAATTTTTGACAAATGAAGTTAGTCACAGAGACTAAAAGGACTTCATGAACCAATGGATAAGGCTATGGAACCAAAGATTCTGGATTCGATCTCAAGGGAATTCGTTTTTTTTTTTCTTGCATTTTTCTCAGTTTTCAGTTTTCACTGCCAATGCCATATAAAGTTATTATTACTTGTTGATGCAAGATTGATATTCAAACGGAAAAGGATTTCTTGTCAAAACTCGTGTGTCCGTGTAATTAATTAAGTAACTTGTAGAAGTTTGACATGTTAAAAAAAGAAATGGCTTATTTTCTTTATTACTCCCTCTATTTTTATATAATAGTCGTTAAGGAGATCTTCATTGTAACCAACAAAAGTAATCACTCCATTTTTTTCTTAATAAAAATGTAGACACTTTTCCTATTAAGTTCCTTCTCTTACTCCACGTTTTTCTCAATACCCATAACTATTGTATACTCCTATCTCTCTCTCTCTCTCTCTCTCTCTTTCTCTCTCTCCATAACTAACACATATTCCTAATTTCCTATTGGTCAACATTTTATTAATTATCTCTAACGTATTTTTTCTGAAACAAAGCATCCAATTTCGTAGATGTAAGCTAATGTTTATTCTCTCCGCCAACCTTTTGATATCTGTTGAAGCATTTATCTTCCTTTGTTCAATTAACACTTTTGAAACAGAATTAAACTTCCCTCTATAATTTTATTCTTAAAATGCTTACCACCAAAAGTTTTGATTTGAGTAAACATTAAGATCTTTCCCATTTTTGCTACTCTATACTTGCATCTTACCCTCTTCCTTTTTAAATTTAGATTCAAAGCATGTATTATCTTTAATTCTCTTTTGTTGGGAATGAGTCATTTGTAGAAAAGTGGAGAAGCTGGAGAATGTGTATGTATTCCACTGCATTTTTTTTTTAAAGTTTTCAACTACTTATAATTTAATTTTATAAAAAAAAATATGTAAATAATTAATTGGAATAATGGTATAATTGACAAAAAAAAAAGAATTAATGCTATCTTTGAGACTTTGACTTTGAAACGACAGATAAATAAAAATAATTTTTTTATTAAAAATATGACAATTAAAAAACAACGGAAGGAAAGGAGTACTTGGAATTATGTTCGATCAAAATGTAATATTGAATTATTTTGAATTTTATCTATTTATCGATTTATTAATTGATGTATCCTATGTTAGACTTTTTTTTTTTTTTGCTGAATTAATGTTAGACAATACTGCTACCTGCAATTACAAATATGCGTGAAATATGTTATTAATTCATATAAATATGGTTTCATGCAATTTAGTCTTTTACAGGTTTTTAATTAATTTTTATTCTCGTAATTAAACATCTGTTTATGCTTTCATGCTTTACACATTTTTTACTAAATTAATACTTACTTCTATTTGTAAAGTAAAAGTAAAATGTTTGGTAATTTAAAAATTTATTGCAAAGAACTACCTACCAAAGCTATCATTATTTGAAATCGCAAGCTATATTACGATAAATATTGTGGAAAAAGATTAATAAATTCAAAACAACTCAACGACAAAAGATTTATTTTATCAAAAGGTTAATAATTTTTTAACTATAGGACATTAATAAAATGACCCGAAAAAAATTTAATAATCTATTTTTTTTTTATTACTCAACTACACCTTAAACAGTTTTTCTCTCTCTCTCTCTCTCTCTCTCTCTCTCTCTCTCTCTATATATATATATATATATATATAAAACTGCACTTCAAACAGCACAGGAATATATATACTATTCCATTGTACTCCGTCAAATGTCTTAGTCGGTTTGATAAGCACAAAAACGCAAAACAAGACACAAGGTTGAAGGCCTTGTTCAGTTTTATAATTACCAGAAAACAAGACATTATTGTCCTGTTTTATATTCTATTCCATTTTACTTTGTCAAAAGCCTACCCAAAGGTCATACACTAGATTTATAAAGGTCATACTCATACATATTAAAAAATGAATCCTCAATATTCCTAAAACACGTTGTTCACAAGGATATGCTCAATGGTGCTTCTTACCGGCACCCTTATTACCACTTTTCTTCATACCACCTTTCCCTGTATTGGACATATTGGTTCCAGTTTCACGATCTCTTGATGGTGTTGAATTTAACAAATGCTTCTCATTGAGTATGCCATTTCTAAAATGACCTTCACTTAATTTCAGACCCCTGTTCTCTGGCTTGTGCTTCCCAGCAGATTTTTTACTGCTACCACCAAGCTTTCCCCCAAATTGTCCAAGAATCAAACGCTAAAAGCCACAATGTGATAGGTACAAATTTATATATGAATAATGTCAGTAACATACAAACAGAAATATAACAGGGCCAGGGGGATAAAAGTGGGGAATGATAGAAATTAATTACCTCTTTTGGAGCATTTCTGCTCCCTCTCCTTTTGTTTCTTCATCATTTGGGCGTGCCACACTTAAAAGGTAATATCTGATTCTTGGAGGGCTACATTTGGGAAAATGATAAACAGCAAAAAAATTGTTTCCTGAGCATGAGCACCCTTGAACTAGTATTTGCATTGGCACATGGCAAACAAAATAGAACATCAACAATAGTCCTCACCTTCCCACCAAGAGAAACAACATTCCTATTTTCAACCTTTTTGCGTTCTTTCCATGTCATATGTGAGTGGCCTGGAAAATGATGCAATAATTAGCAGCCATTATTAGAAGTAACTGCACTACCATATTTGCTTGGCATATTGGAAAGGCAAACCAAACCAGGTGAAACGGGTATGGTTACCATAAAGTTTACAGCTCTAACACCCCAAAATTAAAATAAAGACCAAACATTTTCTTATCATTCAAACATCCAATATGCAAAATAACCAATTTTAGTCCACACATTACTCAACAATTTGTAAGTAGCACTCTTATATTTCCAATAACAAAATCCTAAAGAAAACTTATATAATTGGCAATCAACTATACAATTCAATCCTCTAAATCATCCTAACTAAAAGTTACATGTGACCTTAAATGTTGCAAGAACATGAAAGGACAGTGGTAAATTGCAGCCAGTGCCACGTATCCTAAATTAGAAGATTAGGTTGAGACTATTTCAACTAAGAATAAGTTATGTTTTGCACAAAAAAGAACCGACTTTATAAAGAAGTGGATTATAACCATGAAAGTCCATTCCTTGACCAACAAAATTAAGAATTTTACAAGTTACTAACTCCTCCATGAACTTCCAAATCCATAAACAAAAAGTCAATTGAAACATACAATCACAATTCCTAACTTTAGCGATGAGATGTAATAGTAACGTACTTATTTTTGTTCCAGGTGTGGTCCTGTTCCATGTGAATGGAGATCAAGACACCTAAAAAATAGTAACGTACTCATTTTTGTATGCAAATTAGAACACGTCGTTTGAATTTTGAACATATAGATTCCCGGCACAACCAATGTCACGTTTTATTCATTTGAACCCAATCTCACGTTTTATTTATTTGAAACCTATGTCACGTTTTTCGTAATTCCATGGAAAAAGGTTATAATTAGAAATAAATTAAATTAATGCATAAAATTTAATCTTTATGCAATATTACACTATCAAATAATCAGAAATTATTTGCACTGTAACCATATTCTAAATATAACAGGTGACTGTGTAATATAAATCTACCAAGTGTTTTTTTTTAAATAATGAATTTCATAGTCGTGATTGTATAAAGTAAGCAATACCAACCTTTTCTTAGTATGGAATTAGAGTTTAATTGTGATGCTTACATGGTCAATTAATAAAATATTATCCTTTTAATAATTCTTAAGGTAATTATTATGAGAGTTAATAAACTTATGAAACATAGTAACAATTTATAATTGGATGAGTATATACAAAAACTTACACTCTGTGGATGCATTTTAATTATGTAAATACACAAAAATTGTAATAAAACTGAATTTAAAAAATAGTAAATGATGACAAACCACTTGCTTATAAATTATTATTTTTTTGACAAACCACTCTCTTTGGTGCTATTATCCAATGAGAATTAGATTTTCATCTTGATAATTTGTGTAACCTTTTTTATGCAAACTTTTGTTAGGAAAACTATCAAAGTGAAACTCCAGTTCTATTTTTTCTTCTTCTTTAGACCAGTTCTAATTGTTTAATAGCATAAACAACACTTAAAAAAAAAATCAAACTTTTGTCCTTTGAATATTTATTAATAAAATAATAATTAATGTGTTACAAAAGTCAACAATGTCTTATCATACAGAGGTAGCCAATTATTTTATGGTATGATTAAAATTAATTTTCTTTTTAATTTTTTTTTCCTTTGTGGTCGATAATAGGTTCGTACCATTCCTTGTATATAAATAAATGGTTAAGCTGGCACCAACTCCTCAATTTTCTGCATCACATCACATTGCGTACAGAGATCGTGATCGAAAATGGCGACGTTGAAGGTTCCTGCTCAACTTCCTTCTCCAGTGGAAGACAGTGAGCAATTGCGAAAAGCTTTTCAAGGTTACCTTACCACCACTCATTCAATTCTTTGATTTTAATTTTTTTGGCTTTTATTTTGTTGTTAGATCATCGATCTGTTTGTCATTTTCTCGATCTATCTCGTTTGGATTTAAGTCTTTTGGTGTGCCCATGATCTGATGGTGCGGGTTTTATTATATATCAACTCTTTACTTAGAGATCCTAGAATAGATTGTTGAGTTTGGTTTATGCAGTCATTGTTAGATATTTCTGCTTGATGAGTGCTGGAACCGCATTCGATGCAGTCATATTTTTCATACGTTCATTCAGTTACTAAACTGAGACCGTTGGATGAATATCAGACAACTCATGCCTACAATAAGTGTTTTATGATAACTTTTGGTAGGGCAGAGATTTTTTATATTGAGGAGAAGGAATAAAATTTGTTTGGTTGATAATTGAAAATCTTTAGATAAATTTTTTAAGAATCAAAGAGTTACAAATAAATTTTTACTGATTATTTTATTTATTTATCATATTATATAATTTAATAAACAATAATATGATATTTTTTATAATAATAAAAGAAAAAGTAAACTTAAGAAAATAAAATTCACAACTATGCTATAAGAAAATTTTAATAAGAAACTAATTAAAAAACCTTTCAGAAAACATCATTTTTCATGAATATAATTTTTTAAAAATACATATCAAACATGAGAGACTAACCTATGATTTCCCATAAACAAAAAATATCTCTCGCCCCCTAAGTTCAATCTACAAGATCGAATACAAGCCTTTTGATTTTTTTTTATCTTCATCCAACGGTTACAATTTGCTAACTGCGTAGACACGTTGAAAATTCGACTGACGGAATCATTATCGTTGAGATTTGGTTTCATTTATATATATATATATATATATATATATATATATATATATAATTTATGTTTCTTTCTTATATTTTGGTTGGATAAACTTCCCATATGTACTCACAGGAGAAAAAAAATGAAAAGAGAAGAAATAAAATAAGCTAAATTAGTATGTAAATCTTGTGTTTTTAAGAACTAAATGCAAACGATGTTTGGCCCAGCGTTAATTCAGTAATACTAATAGTTAGTATATGCGTGTGTGTTCAGAAGTGCTCAAACAAGTGAAGATATAGATAACTATTACAGAAAATTAATACATAGTGAAATTGGATCTTTGAATAATTTCAGAAGTTTTTAAATAAGGGAATTTACTTTGTTCCTTTGTTTTATCATGGCATGAGCCATTTTTTATTCTCTCATTGCAAGAGTTGTTTTGATTGTTCATCCAATTTTGTCACTGTGACATATCTTTGCAGGGTGGGGAACGAATGAAGGATTGATAATATCAATCCTGGGTCATAGAAATGCAGCTCAGCGTAAGTTGATTCGTGAAGCTTATAGTGCAACTCATGGAGAAGATCTTCTTAAAGATTTAGACAAAGAACTTTCAAGTGACTTTGAGGTCAGTTTAAATCTTTTTATATCTGGCTTCTTTATGTAAATCTCAATTTGACGCCCATTTCAGTTTTCAGAAGTTAGAATTTTCAATGATACTATCAGTTATTGAATTTTCAATTTTGATAATACTCCATTTCAATGTTCTATATGGATAACCTTGATTAAAGGAAATGGATAGTTGCAGACTTGCAGTTATGAAGTTAGTTTCTTATCTAATGTTTAATGTTTTGAATATAAAAGCGGGCTGTGTTAGTTTGGACATTGGATCCTGCTGAGCGTGATGCCTTTTTAGCTAATGAAGCCACTAAGATGTTGACTTCAAACAATTGGGTCATTTTGGAAATTGCTTCCACTAGATCTTCACTTGATCTCCTTAAGGCAAAGCAAGCATATCAA
>PYAF01000205.1:2614665-2651995 GCA_007407185.1 Glycine tomentella | reverse complement strand
AAAATTTAAAAAAAAAAAAAAAAAAAAAAAAAAGCGATTCCAATCATGCATTTGATCTGACAATTTTTTTCACACATTTTCCCCCTATTTTCTGATGAAATACGTCAATAACAGCTATTAGTTCCTCTAATGAGCGTATTCCGTTATGAGGGGGATGAGGTGAACATGACATTGGCAAAATCTGAGGCTAAACTGCTTCACGAGAAGATTGCAGAGAAGGCCTACAATGATGAGGAGCTGATCAGGATCTTGTCAACAAGGAGTAAAGCACAGTTAACAGCAACACTAAATCAGTACAACAATGAGTTCGGGAATGCCATAAACAAGGTATAGACGTTTTGGCTGTTTATGACTCATTTCTATGATTTTAGCCTAACATCTGCTTTTTGTTTGAGTACCTACTGCAGCACTTATGCTGATATAGTGCTGAATTATGACCATGTTTTGTTCACTTTAAGAAACGTGATTTGCACTGATAATCTTGTTTTAGATGAATCAATTGCTACATTTTAAAGGATTATATTCTGGGCTTACTTCAAAACAAAAAAATAAATATAAAGACAAGATAGAAATAGTGATTTTAGATTAATCAGTGACTGGTAGTTGAACTGACAATTCATCTTATGGCTGCAGGATCTGAAAACCGATCCAAAAGATGAATATCTGCAATTATTGAGGGCAGCCATTAAGTGCTTGACTTACCCTGAGAAATATTTTGCGAAAGTCTTGAGGATGGCTATAAACAAGCTGGGAACTGATGAAGGGGCCCTTACTAGAGTGGTGACCACCAGAGCTGAGGTTGATTTGCAGCGAATTGCTGAGGAATACCAAAGAAGAAATAGCATTCCTCTGGACCGCGCAATAGCCAATGACACTTCTGGAGACTATCAGAGCATTCTCCTTGCACTGGTTGGACACGAGGATTAAGTGTTCTTTCTTACTCTCTTCAGTTGTCATGGAATTGATGCTTAGGCTATTTGCTTTTCCTCTTATCATGAATGTGATGTTGCTGTGGATCTCTGGACAGAGGAATTCAGTGGCTTGCCGGTAACGCTGCTTATGAGGGGGATAAAGTATAAACCATCCCTGCTGTTTTAGAATAATGTTTTGAATGTCGAAAATTCAAGACACAGCGCTTCACCTCTTTATTACTATTAAATCATAGAATATTTGCTGCGTCTTTTTTCTACTACTATAAAGGATCAATTATTCCTACCAGCATATCATTACACTTCACAAAAAGTCGGTCTAGATAGCTTAAAGGCAACTATAATTGTTAACTTCTCAACAATATATCAGCAAATATACTTCTCAACAATTATCGCATAAAAAGCATAAACCAGATATAGTAAATAATTTCTAATTACAAAAAAATCTCAACAATTTTATTTATCCAATTATGGCAAAAAAATCTCAACATAAATGAACAATAAACATTTGCATCCATTATGGCAAACCTAATTATTCTGTGTCGGGGTTATACCATAAATATACAATGTTGACAATCCAACACACTGATCCTTCCAGTCAAAACACGGAACTTCAGAGGAATTTATAGAACGCACACAGTTAATTGGACGAATTTAGATGATCAAATTTAAACGAGGGCAATGCTGCTCCCTCCACCGGGGGGTCTGCGGGCACCTAGTATATGGTCTCTGCTCTCTGCCTTTCCATCAGCAAATATGTCACTCCCTCCATCCGGGGGTCTGCGAGCACCTAGTATATGGTCTCTGCTTTCTGCCTTTCCATCAGCAAATATGTCACTCCCTCCACCGGGGGGTCTGCGGGCACCTAGTATATGGTCTCTGCTTTCTGCCTTTCCATCAGCAAATATGTCACTCCCTCCACCGGGAGTTCTGCGGGCACCTAGTATATGGTCTCTGCTTTCTGCCTTTCCATCAGCAAATATGTCACTCCCTCCACCGGGGGGTCTGCAGGCACCTAGTATATGGTCTCTGCTTTCTGCCTTTCCATCAGCAAATATGTCACTCCCAGCCATTTCTCTAAGTTTAGCTCTGCTCGAAGGCTTTTCCGGTGATCCTGCAGGAACGTCTCCCTTGAAAATATTATTACCTGTCATCTCTGCAAACTTCTGGTCATGCATTTTTTTCCTCAATATCTTAACTGGTTGTTCACTGAATGAGAAATTACTTTGGCCATCAGCTCGCTGCAACAATAACAAAACTAGGGTCAAAATGTAATCATAAAGAGGAGGGATAAGGCACATGAGCTAAAGGGGGAAGCACATGGATTAGAAATGGATAAATTTACAGCTTAATTAAGAGGAAAAAATAATGTGTCATTATTGTAAACCTAAGAGAAACACATCTTTTGTTTCAACAAAAAATTCTAAAAGGAGAAAAATGAAATTTAAGAAATCTGACACAGAAACTACAAAAACATGTAGACAAACTGATGGACCTCTTCAACACAATGAATGTGCAGTTTGGCTCTAACTCAAGATAACAGGCTCGTGTCTTGGCAAGGGAAGAAACATTAATGATAGAAAATTTTAACATCCCCAAATAAATGGTATTCTTCCAGAGCTGCAACCGTATTTCTATTAAAACTACATAAAATTAGACAAATTGTTCTGCATTTAAATTTTGCCTTTCAGGAAACCATAAGGCGACGGTTTTGCACCACCAAAGGTAAAAAATTCATCATTATGAATAGCCATAAGACATTAGAGTAATAAAAAATTTCTGTAGACATTCATCCAATATAAATGATTTATATGACTCGTGATTAGTCTTCATGCCAAGAAGATACTTACATTAGAAACTTGCGCAGATGTGCTCACTTTTTGTGGAACAGATATTCTTGTGTCTATACTTTCTTTTGATTCCAGAGTGTGTGCAGCAGCCAATGAACGAGGCACAATTTCAGAAGGAGGGGCAAATATATCACTTCCGCTGAGCTCCTTGGTCTTGGCACTTGATGTTTGCTTGTTGATCTTCGTAACTGTTTTGCTTTGATATGTTCCACCAAGTTCACGTTGCTTTGCTATCTCGGGAAGAGAGGTTGGTTTTTTAGGAGAAATGTTTCCTTCAGTACTGAATGATATCTGACTGATTCCATTCATTGCTTGCTGAGATGCAATTGCAGGGAAATAAAACAAGAATACAATTATCACAATGAAGTTGGTATTTAAGAAACACTCGTATTCATATGGTCAAATCTCAAATTGCCTTGGAAGTTGGAATAAGGTAACCATCTAGCATACCTTATATACGCGTATGCTTGTTCTGTTTTTTGAATTTGCAGAATTTTCTTCTGATGTGGTATCTTCAGAATTACCCGAAAATATACCACTTCCAGTCATCTCTTTCAATTTATATCCTGAGCAGGGTTTCCTGAGTATCAAGAAGAAGAAAAAGAAAACAAGAAGAAGAAGGGACAGGATTACTCTGAGAACATGTCAGAAGAGAAAAACGAAAAAAAAATGATTGGATGCACAAGATGGAATTTGACTTCATTCATTGGGCTGGAAGCCTATTTATATAAAATGCCACAAAGCTATAAGAAGAAAAATAAAGCAAGGTAGTTACAATCACAACAGAACAGAAAAATAACAGAAACAACTAGCCATGATGGCTAATAACCGAAAATAAACATATTAAAATTAATCCTTTAACAGTAAAACACATGAAAAGATATGTTTGACCACATGATTATATAACAGTCATGAACCTTTTAACTTAACTAGTAGCAAACATACTATAGTATAAATTCGTTATTTCTAGTTTAATTTTTATCACGTTGAAGTTTTTTACTCTGATAGCTAAATAAAAAATCACTTTAAATAGTAAATATGATTTTTAAAGTAAGAATTTAATTAGAATGTAAATATTATGAATTATCTTGTATAATAATTTTGTTTACTTTTAATAGCTGGACAATTTTTATAACATTATTAATATTAAAACATTTTATTTGCAAAAAAAATTGATGTATTTTTTTTTTTTTTTACAAAAGATGTTTTAATATAATTGGTTCAAATGTAAATTAAGAAACAAAAGAATTTTGGTAATTAGCCGAAATCATGGGAGATCAGTTTTTTTTTTTTTTTTTTTTTACAGCATCATGAATGATCAGCTGTATACACAAATTCGTACCAATTAGCAATTTTCCAAACAATAATTTCGTGTTGATGTTCATCATAACGCAATTCTTAACAACTGAATGCAGGAGGCCAATGATTGGCTTCTCAAAACGTTCCCAATAATAAATAGAGGAAAAAAAGTCGACACAAACTAGAAGTCGAAAAACCGCATAGGGTTTACAAGATAAAGAAACAAACGCTGAATCGGATCACAGAACGAAACAATTAAAAAGTTGGAACAAAAACAAACAATAAAAGATCCAACACTGCGATAGAATTGAAAAAGAAAAGATGATAGTATTACTTTTTTGTTAGACTCTGTGCTTCTTCCGCGGTGAGCTGGCTTCCGCGGAGAACCTCACCGATTTTATCAGAAGGCTGTGAATAGATAAGCGATTCGAGGAACAAACTCATTATATATCTTCACGAGAGATTCAATTGAACCAACTAAACCGATGCTTAAATAAAATATAAAACAGAGACAGTAAATAGAAGTAGTAACCTGGCGAGAGCGGTAGCCGGAGGCGGAGGACTCCGGCGGAGGTTGTTCGGACCACGTTAGGAGATCGGAGGTGGAGGTGTGAGGGTTCCTTAGAGGCGTTGTTCTCTGGCTCTGCATTTTGTTTATCCAAATTCTTTTCTCTTCTGTCGATTTCCAACTGCAACTATGCCACCCCCACCTACAATTTACGAATAATAATATGACAAACTCTCGAGAGGTTGAGTTATCAGTTATTATGGTGGCACCTAGAAATGGATACTTGCACTACATGCTCACCATGTGTCATTCCACTCCCTTATATATAACTACTTTGAGTAGTAGTTATAAGTGAAAATATTTTTACTTAGGTAAGGAAGATACTCATATTTTAAAAATACATGGGTTTAATTTTCACTATTAATATGAGGATTTTGTTGGTAGGAGATATGTAAATTTTCTTTGAACATTGAGGTTCGTCCTGACTTTGTGGGCCCCAGAATCCAACTCTGCTGATATAATAGGGTAACAATAAAAAATACGAGTATTTTGATTTTGGCACCTAAGTTTTATTATTTATTTTAATAACTCACATTTTATTTTTGAAATAAGTACTTGTTGTTAATAAATTTTTGTTAACTTATGGCGTGACTAACGAAACGTTCGTCATCAAGTACAGATCATTTAAATCTTAGCCGTCAAATCATCCACGAACGAATAGTACCTTTTTCAAAAATAAAAATTTGTGACAGTACAAAAAAAAAAGTTAGATACCAAAACATCCCTATTTTAGAAGTATAAAAAAGTTACTTAAACCTAAAATTAAAATTTTTAATTATTTTCATGATTGTATCACACGAATTTTGCACTCCCTTCCTTTTCCTTTTTTTTCAATGTGATACTTCTTGAAACATGGCTTCTTTGCAACACAAAAGATTTTGAAAACATTCGATTATGGCAAGCAAATTGAAAATGACGTCATGGTAGAGGGAGACAAATCGACTTCAGGCTATGCTTGAATGGAAAATTTGTTAACAATAAAAGTAAGAGGAGGGGAGGGGGGATAAAAATTAAAATGAATGGATACAACATATCAAATACATTAGGTGGGGCGAGAGTTGTTGTGCATATCATATGACAATAATGATGATAATTAACTTTTTTTTATTTAAGGAATATCATGCCGAGAAAGATAAAAAAGAGAGTAGCAGATAATTAATGTGATGAAATGAAGATGATAATTAATTTTTCTTTATTTTAAGATTAAATAACTTTTTGGTACATATAAAATAAGAATGTTTTGATTTTGATATCTAACCTCTTTTTTTTAACTTGACAAATTTTTATTTTTGAAAAAGGTACCAGTCATGGAAATAACATGATTGCTAAGTCAATAATTTTTAAATAATCTAAACTTAATGATGTGACATTATGTTAATTATGTCAAGATTGATTCTAATAAGTCTAAGTTATATTAAAAATGATTTTAAATGTTAGTAAAAAAAAAGTTAACATTACATTGTTCTTTAAATGTTAAAAAATATATTTTTTAATCTATAATAATTTTATCAAATTTAAGTAAGATTGTTACATGTAGAATATACTTGTTTCCTTAAAAAATATATATTTTATTAATTTTTATAATAATTATATAAAAAATTATATAAACTATTATTTATGATTGAATAACAATATAAACCATTTGTATTCTCAATACATAATTATTAAACTCATTTCAAAATATTTTGAGGAATAAAGATATATTTTATCTTAAATTTTTTATACCTCTTTCCATCTTAGCCTAGAAAAGGATGACAATTTAACTATTTCTATTTTCAAATTATAATTATAGATCCACTATCAGAATTATGCTTAATTAAGACAACGTTATTTAAGGAGAGAGATTAATTAGAGAGCAGAGAGAGATATTAATAATCGATCAGCTGTTAATTGTGATATTTGACCACTTTATCAATAATTAATTGGTGGGTAATGGTATGACCCTAAATGAGTAGCTTAGACGTTCCCCTCTCAACACTTACGGCAATTTCTCTTTCCAGAATTCCGAAAGTTTTGTTTATAAACGTAGCTAACAATTAATTATTCCGTGTTTCTTAATTATCTGCTTCTAGCAATTTAATACTATCGTTTTTGGGTAAGTAAAAACTACTTACTTATCTCCTTCTAACTCTTTTAGTCAAGGCCGCAAAACGCCAAAACATCTTCATGACGGTTTTTTACTTCCATTTTTTGTGGCTTCTTATTTGATCTTAAGGAAAGTTATACTCAAGTTACTTTTAGTACAAACAACGAGAGAACAAAAAAAAATTTAGTTTAAGTAAATAGAAGTTGACTTTAAAGGTAATTTAATTTGTGTCTGATGATTTTGTTTTTGTAACATTTATATTTATTGAAATATAAGAATGTGAAGATTGAATATCATATAAATGAGAATAAGATTCATAAATTTGAATCATAAAATTTTGAGTTAAAGTGTGATGTCAAGTTTATTTATATAATTATTTATAATTTATTGGTGTAAATCTCTCCTATCATCGATTTTAATACCAATTATTTTGTAAACAAGGAGACTAAACATAAAGAAGATAAGAAGTCACACCTTAATCTAAAACTTTAATACTCAAATTTATGGATTTTATTCTCACTTTTAAGATATTTAATCTTCTCTATGCATATATCTGTAAATATGTTTCACTAATGTACACAACTAAAATTTTACCATGACAGTTATATGAAAAATACTTTTTACTTATGAGTGATAGTTCGCACTAGAAGGGAATGTTTTTTTTTTCTTTTTTTTTGAACAGCAGAAGTGAATGGTAATTATAGGAAAACTTTGTCTATTAGCACTCCAGGTTAAAGATTTTAAACCGACTAGTCCCATATAAATAAAATAAAATTGTCTAAAAACTACTTTCGATAAGAAAAATATTTTTTATTAAGACGGACGTTAAATATTCCATTAATTTCTGTTAAATTATAAAAGTGACTAACAGAAAATATAACAAGCCATTATACTTAAAGGAAATCTTTTTGAAGCCAACTCTTTATAGTTTAGTAAAAATTAGCACCTATTAGCGATTACTAATCTGATTAACTTTTTTAAAGTATAAAGACCTTGTTAAAAACTATAAAAACTTATTTAAAATATTATCAAAATTATAAAGGACTGTAAAATAATTTAACCAAGAAAAATCACTGTACAATTTGAAAAGAAAAAAAAAATGCAATTATATCGTACTTAAACTTACAAAAAAAGTTGAGATTTTACACGGGAACACATTTTGCGAAAAAAGATATCCTTGAGGAAAAGAAAAACTATCTTAGAGAATCATTTTCCCCAATTTAAGGTTACGTTTTTGTTTGAGGATAAGATAGAGCAGTCTTAAGTCTTAGTACCAAATCTAGAGAGACATTACAAGAGAAAGAAAATGTGGGAATGGACAAATCATAAATTTATTTTTTTTAGTCTAAACTAGATGTATCTTCCATAGGAAATAATCAATCTTGTTTAAGTTGGATAAAATTGTTACGAGAATTTTCTTTTTAGTATTTAACACTGTAATAAAGACTCACAAATTTATTAAGGACAAATGATCTTACCTAAAACATTTCAGGTGGTAATACAGTACTTTGGTATTTGAAAGGGATGTATGTGCGATTTTCAAACTTACACACGAAGTATTCAAAAAAATTGTGGACATAGCTCCCTCCATCAACATGAACTTGTGAAGAAGAGCCATGTATAACGTGTTGCAATTCATCAGTGATCACCCTAATTAACATTTGTGGTTTGGATACGCCTACAACAATAACGGCAATGACCCTTCTACTTTTAATTGTCTATCGACTAATCAATTTCGTTTATTAGTTAATTGTTAATAACGGAAGAAAAAGGTTTTTTCAATTTCTAGTTGGTAGATCTAAGTGCTAAGACAGAAATTATTAGAGTCGTGAGTTATTATAGATAACCGATAGATACCCTCATAAATTATTAGAGTCTTTGTTAAACAATTCGAGGGATGTGGGACGGCAAAGTTGGCAAAATTGTTGCATTTCGGTGTTCCACCATATACACACACACACACACACACACATATATATATATATATATATATTGATAACTCACATTAATACATGCAACAATTCAGGGTGGATTTCGAAAGATTAAACAAAGAAGGGAAAGAGCACAAATATAAGAAAAATAACTTATTGTGAAGGCGCAAACAACAGTTTTCAACGCATAATAACTCTCCATTGCCAACTACGGTTCATTGAATATTTCTCTTCCGCTACGGTGTTTTTTCATGATACTAGTGTTTATGAAAAAATACTAATTCATTCATATATTTTTTAATAATCAGAGTGAAAATAACGAAAAACTTTTATGAAAGTTATTTATTAGGTAAATATTAATTAGTTAAAATATAATATTTACAGGATAATAATTTTTCACCCAAATTTACTTTTTAGTTTCTTACTCTTTTTCGATCCCCCTTTTCCTTCGTGTATGGAGGTTTGAGAAGCTTGTTAGAATTCATGTGAATTATAACAATATTGTAACCCTTCTTAAGTAAAATAAATTGGTATTCAATGTAAACCAGTTTAAATTCAATATCAATTCAATCTAATAAGTAAATTGATTATTCCGTTTTTATTTTGCTTCTTTTTTTTATATAAAAAAATACATGTTAAACAAACCATCAAGTATATAATTAAATATAACGAAAAAGCTTATCAAAGTATTAAACATTTCATCATGATTCATAACAGTCCAAATTATAAATAGCTAATTAACCAACTAAATTACAAACAAAAATTAGTATGCGAAAAGATCCAACTGAAATTGGAATGCTTAGGTTCTACTCTAGCACAATCTCCAAAATTTGACAAAGAAATAGATTTTTTGTAAGTTTCGTATTATTGCCCGAGTAATTCAGTTATATAACATGGCCACAGGAACAATGAAGGCAACGCCAAGATGAGATGAAAGCAGTTCAGGTGGCACAAGAAGAGCAAAGAACATAAGAAAAGAAAAAATCTTACACAACAGCATGGGAGTTTTTGAAGGCAACAAATTAGCTCGAAGAGCCCTTCTTTCCTGCTGTTTTATTGATTAAACAATTTAAATATTAATCATTACATCCAATGGCTGCAACATATGAACCAATATCAACTACCTAAGAAGAAAACATGATTGATCACCACCTATACACTGCAGAGATTATAAACAATTTTGGCTGTTTCAGCTGTTTGTTTGTTAGTCCCCTAGTAAACATTGAATCTAGAAGAATATGGAAAACTCAAAATAAAAGCATATAGGATTGACCTTTGTTGGCAAACCTAATTTATGCTCGCAAACAGCCAGCTTGTGATAGACTCGACAACATCTCAAATGGTATACCGAGTCCATGCAGCAACACTGTTTTAGTGAACTCACTGCTTGATCAATCGAAGCTTCCAATTACCTTCACCATCAATCAGCCGCAGTTCCATGGAATGGAATGGTATTAAAGCAGGACGCTGGGGGCAACAGCAGAGAAATTTAGTTTGATCACACATTATTATGGCTAACATGCAGGTTTAAGGTTAGACAGGCTATAACTGGTTTATCTAGAGCTAAAGAAATAAAATAAGTGTACACTAGGAAGGAAATGAGGCAAGATCAAAACAACTAATTAGTGAACTACTCTCAATTCACTAAATTTACCATGACAGTATTTTTTTTTTCCAATATACTTATATAAACAACTTACTTGTGAGGAAGTAACAACCGTGATTCCCATATCTTTTGCAAGCCCGTATAGGTGTTCTTCAACATCAACACTAGTTGCACTGCCAACATTATTATATGAAACAAGATTAACAATGAAAAACAAGCAACAATTTCTCTGAAAAGGAAAAGGCAAAGGCAAATCATACATACTTGGTGCACTCGTCAAGGATACCAAATTTGGGCTTATGAAAGAACAAGCGGGCCTTACAGAACAGAGTGAGCAAAGTTAAAAGCCATAAAAGAGAATATTTTAAATTATAATAGATGTCTTTCTTTAAGGAATTGAAGACTTTCTAAGGGGCATGCTGTATGAAACAAAAATATTTAAGAAATTTAAAAAATTCGGTCTAAATTTCAAGAGATTATATTTACATACCATCCCCAATCTTTGCTGTTCTCCAAGAGAAAGAATGTCTTCCCATTTTAAATTTGCATCCCAGTTGCTTCCCTCCCTTTCTAGAAGATAATTCAACCGAACACTCTCTAGGATAACTTTTAATCGTGTGTCTAACAAATTTCTGGTGTCAGCATGCTTTTCACCTGAATTAGCAAGTTATAATTATCAGAGCTAAAATGGAAAAGCAAATAAATAAAATGCACACTTTAAAACAGTTGGAGAAGAGAACAAGAAATTGTTATTGATCTGTAAAAGAAAACTGACCAGAATAATTTTCCCCAAATAAAAAGTAAGTAACAACGAACACCTTACCCTAAACCCCAAATAAAATGTTAGCAAAAGAGAAATTTTCAACAATATCAGCATGAACATCATTCTATTGAATTACCACAACCTTAGCTCAGCTCAGAAAGAAAACTTATTCTCAGCTAGTGGTGATTAATTGCCATTGGAGTATGTTCCATCAGCATAACGATCTTTGGGTGCTAGTGCTGGAATCGAAATATGGTGGCTGGAGGAATTTGGTAGAGCCTAGAAGGTCTGGTAGAGAATCAATTTGGTGGAGAGACCTCAGTTTAGTTTGTATGCCAAATGAGGAGGGGAGTGGGCTTTTTAGAGGGATAAATTGGAAGCTGGGTGGCGGATCAAGAACATTGTTTTGGGAGGAAGCGTGGAAGAATGAGGGGTTATCTTTAAAAGACAAATACCCAAGACTGTATTTGTTATCCCATCAGCAGCATCACTATATTCAGCATATGGGTATTCAAACCACATCGGGGTGGGAGTGGCAGTTTAAATGGAGGAGATTTTTTATGGAAGGGGAGGTGGACTCTCCAGTTAAGTTCGTAGAAGACATCCAAGATCTGGAAGTACAGGTACAACAACAAGATGTGTGGCAGTGGGGGGCTGATATAAGTGGTCAGTATACAGTGGGGAGTGCATATGGATTCCTTAATGGGGAATGGATAACCTCGAATAAGTCAGAAGCTCTCATGGATTTATGGAAGTTAAAAATTCCTAGTAGCTTGCTTTGCTTGGAGATTAATTGGAGATAGATTGCCTACTAAACTGAACCTAAGCAGACACAATGTGGAACTTTCTGATTCTGTATGTCCTTTCTGCAGCAATTTTGACGAGGATGCGGCACACTTATTTTTCGGATGTGATAAAATTAGGCCACTTTGGTGGGAGGCAATGTCTTGGCTATCCATCTCTGGTGTATCTTCAGTAAACCCGAAAGACAACTTTAGCCAACATTCCTTCTATTACCAATATGGGATTAGCTCTAAGAGATGGCAAATATGGTGGGTAGCTCTGACCTGGTCTATTTGGGGACATAGAAATAGAATCATTTTTCATAACGCGAGTTTTAACAGCCACTAGCTATTGGATGATGCATTATTCTGCTGCTGGTCGTGGGTTAAGAATCCGGAGAAAGACTTCAATTTCCCTTTTCATTTCTGGTCTTGTAATCTGGGGGATATTTTTTGTAATCGGGGGAGGTTTTAATTTAAACATCTTTATAGGGTTGGGCTGTACACAATCCAGCCAGCTTTTGGTAGCTTAATTCATGCTCTTTTCATGTATTAATCTCCCATAGGTTTGGTCTTTATGCCTGGATTGTTTCCTAGCCTTTCTTGTAATGTCTTATCCTCTTTACTATATATATATTTATTTTTGCTGATAAAAAAAAAAAAAAAGCATTGTTATAAACTTTAGTTGAGTCAAATACTAAAAGCAGTAAGCTGTAGAGTTAAAAATAAGGTTTTGTTCCAATCCCCCAAGTAACTATAAGCTAAAGCCTTGTTGAGGACCCCCCCCCCCCCCCAAAAAAAAAAAAACAAATCTAATAGGGGATATTTCATTTTTGTATTAACATAGTGCTAGAAAGAGTACTTCATTGCATCTAGACTTCAAATTACTCACTTTAACCATGGTAATAATCCAAAATTATTGGTCAATAGAGAATCAAAGCGGATTTACCAACTACTACTTGCTTATGTTAATTTATAGTCAGAAACTTCATTTTTACCCATAAAGGCATTTCTAACCCAAGATATTTACCTTTTCCATACATCTTCAGTACTTTAACCTCTGCTTCCTCACGGGAAAGGGGATATATAATTTGATCCCTTAGGGTTCCCAAACATGTATATGGCCGTTGAGGAACATAGAAGATGCCACAACCAGATCCATCCTCTTCATCCACAACTTCAGATGGTCTAGAGAGTCTTCCACTGGCAATTGGCCATAGTCCTCTAAGAACTCTGAAAATGGAACTTTTTCCACTTCCATTTGGACCTTTAAAAATAAGATACATGTAAGACCAAAATTTACATCACATTAGAATTCCCTCTTCTGAAGGGACAAAACAAATAAAATAATGACTACCGACCAGTAACAAGTAGGCTTCCTCCATGCTTAATGTCAAATATTAACTCCCTCGCCAACATCTTTTGAGAAGGGGTTATGATATCAACTTTTGAGAAGGAAATGACATCACTGGAATGAACATCCCTCACTGGAGAGATAGCACTAACACTCGTGAAATTCTCTGTACGGTAGAAGGTCATATTAGCACATAATTTGATGGCTATTAAAGAGATTTACTGCCATACAAACAGCAAGATATTGATAGATATGATTGATTATAAAACTAAAGAAGGATAATTAAATACCAGATTGTGCTGCATCAAGAAGTTCTTCAAGTTCAAAAATCCGATTAATTCCACCTGAGAGTTCTACAAACTTTCTATGCAATTCAAGAATATCACCAAAAGCTAAAAAGCTTTGAGAAACAACAGATGCCAAAAACCTCAGTGCATGTGCTAGCTCACCTATTAGTATAGTATTGTCTGTGAGAGAGGAGAGCAACAAGAGAAATATAGAGTAAATGATTCAATGCAAATATCTTACCCTGAGTAGTTACTGATGCACGGTCTCCCTTGTGTTCCATGGCATATATTAAGCTCAAGCCCCAAGTCACATTATGTGGAAGTTGCTTTGTGATAAAATCATCCAGGATGCCAAACAGCCACTTCTTTTTTAAAAGGTACTTGGAGTGGCTGAGAAGTTCCCTGAATCTAGACTCGACCATCTGCTCAACATTAAGAGAGTAAAATTTAGAGATTGACGATAACCATAGTTTTAATCTGCTCCTGTTATTAAAAGTAGAGTCATCCAGCCATTATCAGAACATAAATAGGAGCTAAAAAGAAAAATAACTTTGTTGAACTTTTCCTGTCAAACTGAGACCCACTTCACACTTCCCCATATTAGAGCCCTACATTATATAAAATTTGATCAAACACATAAACATGTATAAAATTTAGGGTATGCTTAATCAAGGAGGTGGAAAATGAGAAAGTGGAAGGTTATGAGAGGACTGAACAAGGGGATGGAGGCTTTGAGTTTTACTCTTTATTGCTTGGTAAAGGTTGATGATGAACCCCCATCATAATGGTACAGTTGCTGCTTTATGACCAGACAGTCAAGGTTCTAATTGCAGAAACAACCTCTGAACTCATGGTTATAACCCAACTGCCCTTTATTGCTTCCGAAAGGATAAAACTACTTTCAACTCACTTTCAAGCAACAGGAGTGTCCCAAATTTGAATGGTGAATTGGCACTCTAGTTTCAGTCATCCCACATTTTTATTATGACAAGCATCAGGTTTCATTTCAACCTTTCATGTCCTCAAACAAGCACACACTTAAAGAAAATACATTAAATATTACAGAGTTAGGATGCTCACAGCTTTTTCTCGAGCACCACCTCCAAAGAAAGCAACAGACTCAGCATGAGTACAAAGTCTTTCATGCATGAACCTAGAAAAGCATAAAGAGAAACCGATCAGAATAATTTCAACAGAACTATTTGATTAGTACCTGGATTGTTAGCTGACAGTAGAATAAGTTTACCTAAATGTTCCTTCAAGTTGTTGTTCTCGACTAATCAAATCACCAAAATCTGGAGTAACAGTTCTTAGAAATCCCAAACCGAGTAACATGTAAGCATAGAGTATGGCAACTCCCCTCCGACCTGTTAACAGCTTCATTCTCCAAGTGAACCTTTAGAATAACGAAAGTACTCAATAAGTAAAAAACACAGAGCATAATAACTCTAGTTTGCATCAATATGTTAATTGACCATGTACATCAACAACACTTTTAACTCAAGTTAATTGGGGTCGGTGGTAGATGAACCCAATGATAGATCGAAAATAAGACAAAGAAAGAGAAAGGGAGAGGGGAAGAAAAAAGTGAAAATAAGACAAAAGAGATAAAAAATAAGCTAAAATAAAAGAGGGGTGAAAGGAAGAGGGGAGAAATGAAGAGGAAAATAACTAAAACAAGGGAACGACTAGAACATAGAACTACTAATGGGTTTAATTGACCATGTACAAGTAAAATACACCATAGTAACATAATAACTCTATTTTGCAAATGAATTACTCACCACAAAATATCCACAGATGGCTTTACCATTCCAGTGACTAGTCCTGACAAGTCTGTTGTTAACTTATCCAAGTCATGAGTTATCCTCTGATCAGCATCAACATTTTTGCTTGCCATGTGGAAGACCTACAAAGAAATGTATGTAATGTGAATTCAGAACCAAGCCCCAGTCATCCGGCATCTGCCTAAATAGCTTAAAAGCAAGGTGAATAATATATTTATTATTCATAATAATAACGTCGCATTTTTTGTTTGTGAAATTCAAACCTAGTCTACATTCTCAAACTATTGACATGGGGAAATTTGGTGTGGGGCATCAGTAAGGTTCCTGGGATAACATCCCTAGGGAGTGTCAAATTACTGAGCTAATTAATTTTAATTTTCCCACATTTTATGAGAAGATGATTTGTGGTTAAATTTAAATCTAATACTATCAATCCTGAAAATTCCCAACTTCACATTATGTGAAGGTAAATGTTGTTATTTAACTCAATAGTTGGGGACACTGTAACTATGAAGAGGTCAAGGAACAAACTTGAAAATTGAGTTAAATTTGAAGGGGAAATAGTAGAATGTAATGATACCAATAAGACTGAGATACAAAATTATTTCAATAAAAGGTTCAATATATAAAAATAAAACAATATGTGATTGTGGTTCATCAGGAAGTAGTAATTATTCAAGCATAGGTATGGAGTTATGGACACAAAAACAAGTTCACAGTATGAAAAAAAATTAAATAAGTAAAGCTGAGATGGTTTACCTTGTAGAATGCATTGTTTCTTAAGTAGTTCTTGAGTAGATGTTGTGTCAAACGAATCTGCCCCCCAAGGGCTAGCCTCGCAGTCAAGTGTCTGTAGAACAAGAGACAACATTTTAATTTTTAAAATTACTTTTCAAAGACTCTTGTTAGGTCAACCTATTCAAACTTTTTCCCAGTTTCAATGCTTTGAACTATCTACAAATTATCCAATATTTTTCATATTTTAAGTGCAATCAATAATTTATGAATAATAGAATATAGAAATCAATGGGACGTAAACTCAACAAAAGGGCGTAGTTGAACTACATCACAAGCCATTGTAAATAGGCACTAATTTAGGATAGAATCTCCTTTTATATATTTAGAATATATTTGCAATTATTCAGATAATTTTTTTCCTATTTCCCTCTTGTCAATTGAATCGATTAGCAGAATATTAGTTATTAATTGACACAAATTGCTGAATATTTGTTATTATTGGCACAAATTTGTTGGCCATTCAAAACAGCAAATCTTACATGATTATACAGCTGTAATTATCTACTTAATTAGTTATCCCAGTTGTAGGATATCGTTTATTGCAGATTGGCTATTTAATGCAGAGAGTAGAAATCAAATTGTATGAACACTATTTAATGTAGAATTCTCAACAAGAGAGAACACACAGTTTATCATCTGCAACTTTCTTAGTCTAATATGGTATCAGTCTAGGTTGCGATCATATCATAGTTCTGTCAAAAATTCCTAACCTCTTGGTTTTAGTTCTGGCTCCTTGTTCCTTTTGTGATTTCTCTCTTGTGATTACCTTTTTTTCCCTTAGCCTTATGTCTAGTGACAAGTATGATGTCTTATTCATTCGCCTTAATGGCAAGAACCATTCTGCCTGGGCATTCCAGTTCCAGATATTTGTCAAAGGTAAGAATCTTTGGGGTAATATTGATGGCACCAGTTCTGCTTCTAACAAAGAAAACCAGCCGAACGAATATGTTGCGTGGGAAGTCAAGGACGCCCAAGTCATGGCATGGATCATAGGCTCTATTGATCCGCATATAGTTCTCAATCTTCGACCATTCAACACTGTAGCCAAGATATAGGCCTATCTCAAGAAGATTTATAGCCAGAATTCATGGCATGGATCATAGACTCTGTTGATGCTCATATTGCTCTCAATCTTCGACCATTCAACACTGCAGCCAAGATATGGGCCTATCTCAAGAAGATTTATAGCCAGAATAATACTGCTAGAAGGTTCTAGCTGGAACAAGAAATTGCCATATTTCAACAGGATAGTCTCTCAATTTCTGAATTTTATTCTTAGTTCATGAATTGTTGGGTTGAATATATTGACATTGTCTATGACGATTTGTCAAATGAAGGTCAAATTGCACTGCAACAAGTTCATGAGACAACAAAAAGAGATCAACTTCTTATGAAATTGAGATTTGACTTTGAGTATTCGGTCCAATCTCATGAATAGAGCTCATCCTTGGATACATGCCTCAATGAACTTCTTGGTGAAGAACAGCGTCTCCTAACTCAAGCATCCATGGAACAACAAAAATCTGGCTCTTTTCCAGTTGCATATGTTGCACAAGGAAAACCTAAACGTCGAGACCTGAGTGTTGTCCAATGCTTCTATTGCAAAGAACTTGGACATTTTGCTTCACACTGTCCTAAAATGTTTTGCAATTACTGCAAAAAGATGGCCATATCATTAAAGAATGCCCCATAAGACCACCAAGGAAAACTGAAACAGCCTTTACTGCTGCAGCTGGTCCTTTTGCGAATCAAAATGCTCTTGCCTCTGCACAACCAATGAACCCTGAAATGGTCCAACAAATGTAACTTTTGCATTTTCTGCTTTAGGACTTTCAGGTAAACCTTTTTCTTCTTGTACTCCGTGGTATTTTGACTCCGGTGCATCCAATCACATGACCAACAATGTTGAATCCCTTAAAAATGTCACAAGATATTCTGGTAACCTTCAGATTCATATTGCTGATGGAAACAATCTACCTATCACAGCTATTGGTGACATTTCCTCCTCTTTAACCAATTGTTTTGTTTCCCTTGGTCTCACTAGTAATCTTATTTCTGTTGATCAACTAGTTGACAATGATTACAAAGTTGCATTCTCAAAATCTGGTTGTCTTGTGCAGGATCAACAATTAGGGAAGATGATCGCGAAGGGGCCTAAAGTCGGACGTCTTTTTCCTCTTTATTTCTCTCAAGCCTCAATGTTCTTTTCCGCCTTTTGTTTCTTGTAATTCAGCTATTGTTAATTTTCAAATATGGCATAAGCGCCTTGGTCATCCAAACTCTTATGTACTTCATGACTTACTGAAATCTGGTGTTCTTGGTAATAAAATTTCCTTAGTGTTTTTCAATTTGATTGCAACTCTAGTAAACTTAGGGAAAGTAAAATTCTACCATTTCCAATTCATAAATCAAAGGTAAATCAGCCTTTTGATATGATTCATAGTGATCTATGGGGGATTGCACGATTATATCTCATGCTAATTACAAATACTTCATCACTTTTATTGATGACTATACTCGTTTCACATAGGTCTATTTTTGCACTCTAAAGATGAAGCATTCTCTGTTTTGAAAAAATTTCATGCCTATGTTCGGACCCAATTTTCTTCCTAGATTAAAATTTTGTATTCTAACAACGGGGGGAATATACATCTCATTTATTTCAAGAATTCTTGCAGACAAATGGCATTTTATCTCAAAGGTCATGTCCTTCCACACCCTAACAGAATGGGATAGCTGAAAGGCAAAATCGTCATCTTGATGTTGTCCGTACCCTTTTGTTGGAATCTTTTGTGCCACCTCGATTTTGGTGTCAGGCTCTCTCCACTGCTGTCCACCTTATTAGCAGCCTGCCTTCTCAATCATTAAACAATGATTATCCTTTCTTCAGGTTATTTGGTCACACCCATTTATTCCAATCTACGCACTTTTGGTTGTATTTGCTATGTCCACTTTCCCCCACAATAACTCACCAAGCTCACAACTCAATCTATTAAATGTGTTTGTCTTGGTTATTTTGCCCACCATAAAGGGTTTGTTTGTTAAGATCCTAATCTACATAAGCTTCGAGTTTCTAGAAATGTCATCTTTCAAGAAGATACATATTTTTTTCCAACTAATCAAGACACTCCCTCTTCTACATCCACATCTGTTTTGCCATTGTTACCTAACAATTATGTAAGGAAACCAGCATGACAACTTTTATTGGTGTATCAAAGACGTCAGGCTGTTCCACCAAATCCACCTTCCATACCTCCAAGGCCCCTCCTAATCAATCTCTGGCTGCTGATCCAGTGTTTCATCCTGCACCAGCTCCTTTATGTCACAGTACTCGCGTTAGTAAACCAGCAGAAAAGTATGGTTTTTCTTCCCCTTTATTATTGACAACAACTATAGCATTTGTTCCTATTCCTTCTTCTTATAGACAGGCCATGGAGCATAAATGTTGGAGAGAAGCTATTGAATCAGAACTTCTAGCACTAGAAGAAAATAAGACATGGTATGTTGTAACCTGTCCTTCTGTCAAACCCCTTTGCAGTAAATTTGTATTCAATATAAAGCTTTGTTCAGATGGATCAATAGATCTATACAAGGCCAGGCAAGAATTTGGCCTTAATTATGAGGAGACCTTTGCACCTGTGGTCAAAATGACTACTGTGCGCACTATTCTTGCCATTGCTGCATTTGAATCTTGGCAAATACACCAGATGGATGTTAAGAACACATTCCTCCATCGTGACCTCAAGGAGGAAATTTACATCAAACTTCCTACCGGTATGCCTTCACCTTTGCCTAATGTTGTTTGCAAACTGAAGCGTTCTTTATATGAATTGAAACAGGTACCGAGAATATGGTTTGAAAAGTTTCGCACAACACGGCTTGGTTTTTCCTTCATACAAAGCAGGTATGATCCGTCACTTTTCATACAAAGGAGCTTAAAAGGTATTGTCATACTTCTTGTTTATGTGGACGATATTGGGGTCACTGGATCAGATCAAGAGGCTATCAATACAATCACGATACTGTTGTATTTAACTTTCCACATGAAAGATCTTGGCCAACTCACTTATTTCTTGGGATTAGAAGTACACTTTCAACAGAAACACATTTTTTTCAATCAGCACAAATATATTCAAGATCTAATTCAATTAGTTGGTCTCACTAATTCTGCTCCTGACACTCCAATGGAAATTAATCTGAAATTGCGACGAGATGAAGATGACCTTCTACAAGACCCAACTTTCTATAGTAAGTTGGTTGGAAGTCTTATTTACCTAACCATTACTAGACCAGACATCTCATTTTTTGTCCACATAGTTAGCAAATTCATGCAATTTTCTTGGCATTTGCATCTTTCAGCGGTACACCTTATTATTAAGGATCTACTTGGTACTTCCAACCGTGGTCTTTTCTTCCCTACTGGTGCATCTACACACCTTATTACACACGGAAATCCACTACTGGCTGGTGTATGTTCTTAGGGGAAGCTCCAATCTCTTGGAAATGCAAGAAACAAGACTCAGTCTCCAAATCATCCACTGAAGCATAATACCACGCCATGTCTACTGCATGCTTTGAGATTATTTGGCTATGTGGTCTCCTTTCAGAGCTTGGTTTTTCACAAGCAAAACCAACTCCACTGCATGTTGACAATACAAGTGCCATTCAAATTGCCACAAATCGTGTTTACCATGAAAGAATGAAGCACATAGAGGTTGATTGTTACTCAATCCAGGAGGCATATGACAATCGAGTTATCACCTTGCCAAAATCCTTGACACATTAGCGCCATAATTTCCTAGTCAGCAAATTGATGCTTTTAGACTTACCAACATCAATTTGAGGGGGGACGTCAATGGAATTGATTAGCAGAATATTAGTTATTAATTGACACAAATTGCAGAATATTTGATATTATTGGCACAGATTTGTTGGTCATTCAAAACAACAAATCTTACATGCTTATACAGTTGTAATTATCTCCTTAATTAGTTATCCCAACTGTAGGATAGCATTTATTGCAGATTGTTTATTTAATGCACAGATGTAAAAATCAAATTGCATGAGCACTATTTAATGCACAATTCTCCACAGGAGAACACAGTTTTTCATCTACAACTTTCTTAGTCTAATACCTTTTTCCCTTGATATGTTTAATTTCTTTATTTTGTTTAATAAAATTTAGCCTTTAAATAGGGATTTGTGCTTGTATTGTAAAACACACCTAGTAATATTTTTTTTCCAGTTCTTTTCTTTTCAAGTTCTTGTCTTTCAAGTCAAGCATTACATTGAAAGACAGCAGTTGTCATGTACAAATATCAATAAATGAACAATAAGCAGATTACCAAGATTTAGGCTCAGCCTAATATTAGAGAAAAATTTCATAAGCATCTAAGATCAATTTATTGAAGAAATTCATGTATTTATTGTGGAATCATGACTTGATTCTTTGCGCAAGAAATTGAATGGTAATATGTCAATGTGAACAAGTATTGAGATATCCATTCCAGTCATAAACTGAAGATTAAATACCTAATTTCAAACCCCCACAAAAAAATATTCATTCATGGAAGGAACAATTTAGACACAAGTGAATGCCAAATTACCTTATAGAAGGTGCAATGAAAGAAGATGCGGCACTTTGAAGAACACTTATACCAATTAATCGAATAAAGGAAGCTTTATCCTGCTCCAAAACAAGCTTCACAGTAGTACCTGAGAGCATAAATACCCTAGAATGTTATAAATATGATCTCTCTTAATACTGAAAAGTCAAAGATAGGACAATACCATTCAGTGATGCAATACGATCTGAGACCCATGTTCTTGAAACAACAAGAAAAGCAACAGCAAGTAGTCGTGCTCCTTGTTTATCAAATATGGTGGGCACCTGAAAGCATGCAGTACACATAAAAAAAATGCACCTGAGATCTATCGTATTTATGGATTAACTAATGTGCACAACACATCCTTTAAAAAGGATGTTGGCTCATAGCAAGTCATCAAGGAGATAGTGCACAAATGACTGCATAGTTTCAATTGTTTCACCGCATTAGACACTTGACTGCAGACGCATCACTGAAATACAAAAAAGATGTACTAACCAACATCCTTTTCATAGAAGTTGTCAATGAGATAACACAAATGACCATAGAGTTACCCAGGGCCCTGTGGTCTAGCTAAATTGGTTGAGCAGTGTATGTGAGTTATTGTAAACACCCAGATAACTGCATTCGATTCATATGTATAAAAAAAATGACAAGAGTTTCATTTGTTTCACCACACTAGACACTTGACTGCAGATGCACCACTGAAATTTAAGCATAATGAGTAAAGAAATCTTATTGATATTAACTTCTTAAATAGGTGCTATTGTAATTTGATAGAAATATAAACCATTCGTGAGCCTACACCAAACAGCTCAAGATTTTGGGAGAGTTAGCCTATGATATAATATCAAAGCCATTCTAACTGCTTCAGGGATCAGACAGGGAAAAGGAAAACAGAATAGCAGCTAACAATGTATTATAGTAAGAAATTGCAATACCCAAACCCTATGCTTTCATTTATACTGATAATCCAGTTAAGTACTAGTGTTACAAACAGAAGCCCAACCCCATTAACAATAAGACTAATAACTTCATAACCCTAATATCTTCCAAAAATAACCAAGTGATCAAGACTTTCGTAATTGTCACCCCTATTTTGAGGATTAAATTAAATTTAAGCATAACATAAAAGTAGGCCTGGGTATTATTCAAGCTTCAAGCCCGTATTGCCCTCACATGAGTGGGGGGTGGGGGGTGCGGTGTCTAGTCAGTTTGGATGATAAACCAATATAGACCTCCATCAAACAGCTTAAAAAGCTTTTGGAAGTGTTGGTCTTTGTAATAATTTTTCAATAAAGCTAGTCAGACTGTCAAAGATGTCTAGGCCCCCATGCTATTAAATGGAATAAAGTTTCTATCTTTGTGAATTAAAAAGTTTATCATCCCCCCTTTTTATTGAAGCTACTTGTTAACAACTTTCCCAGATATGTTGTTATCCAGAAAAATAATTATATTTCTTTGTTTCAAAGACCTAGTTGGTTCCTAGTTTAAATCTTCCAAGCCTCTCCAGCAGGTTCCACCATCATAGTCCTGAAACTAAAAGAGCATTCAATTTTGGCAAGTGACCCTGATCTTAAGATAACCTCAGATTCAATAAACTCATTACCACTGTTAGTCAAACCTAAAAACTGAATTGGTTGATTGGACATCCTAATTTTGCATAACTTTGCTAGCAAGGTCATATAGTTTGAGAGAATTATAATTGCACCAACTTTGCAACCAACAAAAATCTAAAAACAAAACTGCAAGTAAGCCAACCTACATAACAATGTCACTAATCACTATCAATCAGCAGTATACTAGAACTGCAGGTTGCAGGGATTTAGAACTATAGTAAATTAAATTGACAGAAAAAATCTAGGAAGAAATATTTAGACTTATAAATTTATAATTAACCACAGAAAATAACAACACCTAAGATTTTCATAAATAATGTACTCAAAAGCATATACAATTAATCAATAATTCAATATGATGGAAAAGTTGTTGATTCACTAAAACAATATAAAGTAAAAATCTTACAGGAGCATATATATTCAAGATTCTTACCAATACTTTGCACATGGCAGCTACTCTCATCGGCAATGCCCTTGTATTAACATGAAGTTGGGGAACAGCAGATGGTGAAATATTACGCTTTATAGATGGAGATGATGCTATTATCACTTCTGAAATATCCGATTGTGCCTTTGAATTTGAGAATGCAGAATCCTAGGCAAAGAAAAAACAGAAAAAAAAAAAAATAGGGAAGCTTTCATCATCAATACAAGATAATGAACCGTGAAGAAACCAAAAACACCAGAATCACAAAATATCTAAACCTTTTTATTCATAGCAAATGCTCGTTGAACTGCCTTGGCATCACTCTGTCTTTTTGTCTCCAAAGCCTTCATTGTATCATTCCCCAATTCAGTAGACGAGTCCTCCCTGGAGTTCAAAATTTGAATCTTATATTTAATTACAGCTTCATAGTAAAACACTAATAAGCAGCACAGTAAAGTTCCAACCTTCTATGACGAACACTCCATCCTCCCTCACCATCTAAAGACAAAACCACATCATGGAATGCAACTAATGCTGGACGATGTGATATGGTAATACATGATGTTCCCATAGCCAGAACATTAGCACAAAAACGTTCTTCCATATCAGTAGTGACAGCACTTGTGCACTCATCAAGAATGGCAAATTTAGGCTTATGGTAAAAAAGTCTGGCCATGCCCAATCGTTGTTGCTCGCCCAACGAAAGTTCATCACCCCAGTTTACCTCTGTTTCAGACGGGTACCGATCCAATAGATACTCAAGATCAACCTTCAATACATGTACAAGCAATTCAGATGAATAATAATGATTAAAATAACATATAATCATCAAACACTAAACATTAATGTGGCACTGAGATAGAAGTAGGATTAGATGTGAGTTTCACATTTTTCAATAGCTCCACCATCCTGCTATCTGTAAGTGGCTCAACCTCTTGATCAGCAGTAAGAGGGTAAATTAACTGATCACGAAGTGTTCCTACAGCAGTATATGGTCTTTGTGGCACATAAAAGATTTCCTTATTAAGATCAGATCCAACTCCAGGTTTCACAATATGTCCAGATACCAAAGGCCAAAGACCTCCTAAAACCCGGAACAACGAGCTCTTTCCACTGCCATTTGGACCTTCAGCAAAATAATTGTGAATTACATGTCAAAACAATTAAACCATTAGAAACCTTATTTTAAAAATCCAATTATACAAGTGAAACATAGTCCTTTCAGATTGTCAAATGAAAGCCAAACAGATAAGTATCATAACAATTTTGGTTTACTTAATCAAATTCCAAATTATCTAATTTTCAGTCCCCTTCAAATGCACATGCTCATCAGGAGTATAATGACCAACCAGGAGTGAACAATGAAACTTTTACTATTTTGTTGTTAGTTTACATTTTCTTGAACACATGGATATGTGCTAGTCCACACATTAGAACTGATGGATTGCTCAAACTGTGAAACAAAACAAGGCTTGAGAGGTAGAACTGGTTCAATGATATTCCCACAAAATGCATCAAAGGAAGTGAGATTTTAACATGGTGCATAGCATCAGTGGGAAGAATCTCAATCACCTAGACTACAAATTCACTAATTAATTTTATTACAATTATTATCATTCAATTGTATTTGATTGGTGCACATAAAATTAATTATCAATTCAATAAACCTTTTGCTAAAAATAAGCAACACTTATGAAAGCAGTCACCTTATTAAATCAGTTAATGATCAACATGGCAAATAACAAGTCTGTAAGTTAACAATTAATTTTAGCTTCAAACTTTTCAGTTACATTGTCTTGTTTGATTGATAAATTAAAAATTAATGCAATCCTAAACTAACTAGAATAACCTAAAGAATAACTGTTAGAAAATGCAGCAACTAGTAATGATCAATAGTCATTACTAACCACACGCCAGTGGGTGAGGTGAATTGCCAGGAGAATGTGTTAAGGGTAAAAGTGGGTTATAGATGACATCGGGTAAAAACAATGCTCATGCGTTATTCTGGACAGCTTTCCAACTCAACCGGTACATGAACAACAAGCACCAAGCCTTATCCCACTAAAAGGGAATACTCAGTTTTTATTTCCAACCAGCCAACATTCAATAATTTACAATGGCACCCACAGAAATTGCAGAGAACACTCATTTGAAACAACATAGCTTGAATATAACATGTCTTTGACACAGAACCTGGCTGGATGCATTAACCTAGGCACTTGCCAGTAAAAAGGAGACAAAGGAAACAAGACAAAGTTCCATTTACATTATTGAACTTGGAGTCAATAGTACACAAACCTTATTATACTTCCAGCCATGTAGATACAAGCACAAAGCTGTATGTACAAAAAATATGCAAAACCTTTCTAGTTTCTAGACACTATGAATTCACATAATAAAAATTAAGCCCCAAAATGCATAAATAATTTCAACTCCCCCCAATCAAATACGCAAGAGAATGATTATTTCAACAAAGAAAGAATAATGAAATAAGATCAATTATCATGATTGAACCAACCACAAAAAGTAAAATTAGAAACGACCAGCAAGCAGAGAGTTCATATGACTACCTGTAATCAAAAGATTTGATCCTGATTCAACCTTAAGGGTCAGATCATCCACTAATACATTACCGGTGGGGGTCACAACCTGAATTTTTCGAGCAACACCACAATCAAGATATGAAAACATAAATAGAAGTAAATGTTCATAAATAGTTCAGCAGAATTCACTAGCCTTGACACCATAAAATCCAACATAGTTAGCTTCACTTATGTAATTTCTACTTCCTTGTCTTTGCAATGAAGATTTCCCATTATCCAGGCTTAGCTCTCTTGATATGGCCATTAACTCGTGAATGCGATCAGCATAACCACTGTAAAACATACAGATAACTAGAATATTTGTATACAAAAAAAATAAACCCTAAAAAGGAATAGCATCAAAGCATGTCCTCTAATATCAACTTCTAAAGGGACAAATGACCAGTCAAATATACCTGAGTCGGTTGAGCCGTCTTGCACTAATAGAAAGAGTTCCTAGAGATTGAAATAAAGAAATAATGACACTAGTATGATATCTTAGATTGCTTAGCATCTCTGCACGCCCTAAAGTTGAACTGTCAGGCCTTAGATGGCCAGAAAAGAAAGGTTCAATGATCAAAATAACAGCAACAGTAGCACCAAGGTACTTCAATAAAAAATCCTGAATCATGCCAAACCACCAATGGTCATGTAGCACTCTATTAATATGTCTAACTAAGGTCCTAAACTTCTGCTGAATATGTGCTTCTTCTCTCCTCTCTCCACCATAAAATGCTATACTTTCCGAGTGAGTCCTTAACCGCGAGTGAAGCTGTCGATACTCTCCTTCCAATTCCTGCTCCCTGGACATAAGTTTACCAAATGCAGGAGAGAAGTTTCGGATTGTAGCCCCAGCTCCAAGTACGTAGGCCTGCAGGGAAACAGCAGTTATTAAGAAGACAACAACTAAACTTAAGATTACATCAAACAGGCTCCAGCAATCAGCAACTCAAAACAAAATTATGAACAACAGCTGCCAGTGAGAAATCAGTGATACAGTACAGTTTAATGAGAGTACCAAAATCCAGAAGATATATTTAGGGCTTGCATACGAACACAGCCGCCAAGTGTATAGCAGTCCATCAGTCACCGCAGTTAGATCATCCTGTACAATCTCACTCAACTCTGAACAGAACCTTGGCACATCACTGGCAATTCTTTGTTCCGGATTAGTTATCCGACCATCAACATGTGATATTTTGTAATACACCATGTTCTGAAATAAAAGTAAATGATAAACAGAAAGCTGACACAAAAACTAAATAGAACATTATAACATTTGTTGACACACGGATTACTCTTCCTATAACCACTAAAAATATGTGCAATAGTGCATGGGATGGTGATTGGCACCCTTGCAATTTATATATATAAAGGGGCTTGCTAATACGCACACACCACTTTCTCCGTTGGTGTGTATTAGCAAGGTGCACCAAAAATTTAAGACAGAAAAACCAACCTTATCTTTTATTCTAATAAACTCTTTTTAGGGATACTATAGTAATTTGAGATAATTTATTTTAAAAAATAAACTAAAAAAATTACGTACCCCATTATCCGGAGACTCCACGCTATGCGTAGGTAAGGGGGAGGGATATTGTACGCAGCCTTACCCTTGCATATGCAGAGAGGCTGTTTCCGGATTTGAACCCATGACCAACAAGTCACCAAAACACAACTTTACCGCTGTCACACTCAGTTAAAATTTTAGGTCTTTAATGGAAATTCTCAAGGAGGATTCATCTCTCTTTTTCTACTTTGTTGACCTCACTACGTTTCACCTCTATTGTGAAAATAAATTTAATTTGGTGTGTGCATATGGTGAGAATTAGAATAATGACTAACAAGTAAGACATAGTTCCATATTTATACAGAAGATATCAGCAAAACCGTGTTGTGTGCAAATTAGCAACACGGAAGCCGTGATTGAGGATGTTGTGGAGGAGGTTGCAGTGCAGATCCGACGTGGGGAGAAAAATTGTTTAGGAGAGAGAAGCATTTTTTCTTTATTTTATAAAAAAAGAATTTATCTCAAATTACTATAGTATCCTAAAAGGAGTTTATTAGAATAAAAGATAAGGTTGGCTTTTCTGTCCTAAATTTATGGTGCACATTGCTATTACACACCAACTGAAAAAGTGGTGTGCGTATTAGCAAGCCCCATATATATATTGAATTCTGGATAATGACTCTTATTTTGGGAAAAGATTGAGCAGTAGTACAAAGCACCTGGAGGGATAGCTTAAAACTGAAATGCTCTAGTCAGGACCAGTCCAAGATCCCAAAAGCTATGCCCAAAACAAGAACAACTGAACCACAAGACCCCTTTTTTTATTAATTATTAATAATTTCAAAGACATGTACCTAGCTGATTAAGAGTCTGTAACAACTATTGTCCTCTTTAAGCAGTATAAAGACACGACAGAACTTAAGGCTAACAGGAAATTTTTGGAAGCATTGCATATTGAACTTTCATACATTGCAAATAAAGAAGAAAACAGACAAGCCTTATAAACTGGTAAAAACAACTCGGAAAGATTTTAGTTCACAAGTAAATATACAGACGCTTCATATGACAGGAGGAATGCATAAATGGATAACAAGCTCAATACAGACAATCATATATAGTAAGCTTTTACATACAAATCAACAATATCTACCTCAAAATACCGAGAATGGATAAGTTTAGTCAATATTTTACGGAAGTGCAGACTCAAAGTCCCAGTAATGTACTTAGATGTAGATTGCATGGTTGATAAAAGGAAACACAAAAGAATATTTTCTGAAATTAGCCGCAGAAACAATGGCACACGTCGAAGAAAAGCAGCGCGAAATAGGAAACCTTGCACTTTTGCTAGCCTGTTGCTCAAAGTGGTTCGCAGCACCTGCAAATATGTGAAATTTAAATGTCATTGACTATCATTATTATTTATTTCTGGTGAATCAACCAACACATTTTCTTTTCTGATATTCATACATCTATTTTCATACAAACCTGACCAGTATACTGTAGTTTTCTATTCAAATAAAAAAAACATCTCTTTTTCCCCAATTTACTAAAACAGTATACTATGTCTACACATTGACACATTTTGATTAAAATATTTCATCTACATAATGGGTATACAAGACATGTTCATGAATGATGCCTCACAAAGTCCGTCGTTGACCCCTTAATCTCAAGGATAAGTTAACAGAGTAAAATATCACAACGAATACATGAATACATAAAGCAACTGTGCATTGAAATGTTGAAGATAACCACAAAGCATAATTATCCATAACAAAATAGACTTACCACTATAGAAACTAAAGCTAAAAGGTTCTTTGCACCTATTTGGCCCATCTCAGATAAAAGAATTGCAGCAAGGACTTGAAGTGACTTCAACCCTCCTTTCTTTTGTTTATTCTTTGGTGCAGAAGTTCCTTTCATGACCTCCTCCTTTGTGAGTTCTTTATCATTATTGCGCTCATAGGAATCCCCTAATAAATCATCTCTATTACCTTTAAACCTTGATTGCACATATGCTGCAGTTCCACCAGCAACTAAGATACCAGTTGCAAGTAGCAAAGTTTTTCTGGGCGCAGAAGGACAATGAATCAACAAGATAAAATTAACATGCAAAACTAGTTCAACATTGTAGTGATTTTATTAATACCAAACAAATTATTGTATAATGAAAAACAGGATACTACTACTAATATGAAGACACAAGGCTATAATCGAAGTGGAAAAATATTTATCTGATAAATATAAGATAGCAATGTTAAACTCAAGAAGAATACATCAATATTTCATCCAACAACAATCAACCACAACATATATTTCCCTTAAAGAAGCAGAACCTTAGAGAAATAAATTTTAGATCAATAAAGATAAGCCTTTAAGCATATGTTTCAGGTCGAAAATTATACCCAAAGAATGCAAGTTTAAGGGTCAACCATTTTACTTTAATGAAAATTCTTGATAATTACCAATTTCTACAATACTTATTAGGTATCTGTTTCTAAGGATTGAAATGCATGTAGAATTAGAGGTCTAGAGATTCCAACACAGGGATTTTGATGTAGCATAAACCATTATCTAATCCTATTTCTTCAGTATTTTTTGGATCAAACGTATTAGTATTGAGCATTGTTGCATCATCCAAGTTCCTTATCATATATGCCAAATTTTCGCAATTTTCTTGTGAGCCGGAGGCCTCATCAGACAAGGAATCCAACACAATTTGGTTTGAGGTTGAGGGAAGACCCTCCTCAACAGCAAAAGAAGTTCTCAGCACTGCCCCACTTGTTGCAGTAATACGGTCAATCCCACAAGGTTGTAAATTGTTGCAAAGGTTTTAAATTGTGGTTGACTGATTGCAATTACAATTTCGGAAAAACCTGGATATTGCAGAAAATTGTAGATAAATGTGGGTTATGCAAATGCAATTGTGGTCATGATGTGGTTCTAAAATAACCATAACAATTCTTTAAGGGGTCAAACTTTTGAGATTTGAGCATTATGTATTCTTTTGCTGATTTTGAGAATGTGATCAAATATTATCTTCAAGCATAAAACAAAGTTTAGTTATAGAGCCATTACGGAAAAAAAAAGGAAAAAAAAAAGTTGATAAAAGCATAAACTTGATGTAGTAGGTCAATAGGAAAACAAATTAAGTGGCAAGTCATCATCAACATCTAAATGAACTTACTCATCACCAAAAACATTCAGAGAAAAAGTTAATATACCTCCTTGAAGCCAGAAAACTCCGGCCATGCTGAGTTAGTTGGAACAGTTGAAGGGAAGACATGGCGGAAGATCAACCTCTCTTTTACCAAGAGATGAACGTGTCACAATTGCTCCTCATATCTTCTGGGGCAACAAAATCTAGCCAAGTTTAAAATGCACAGAAAAATGACAGATCAGCAGCCAGAACAGTGGGAATTTTCAATCTCAAGGCAAAGTGGCATTCTTTAGATGCACCATGCTCGTTTACTCACACAATCACATTATTGAGGTTCCCATATACATGTCAAACCACAGGCACATATTCTGTGAGCATGGTGTTTCAGTTCAAGATACCAAACAATGACCTCATCACATCAAAAGCATAATTAAATAACAACAGCCACGTAACCAGGTATCTTTTAAATCAGATATCACTCATTCTTAAGTATAACTAAACAAAAATATACGCAAACAAATTTCCTCAAAGTCAAAATATTACATATACTAACTTAAAACTCTCCATTTGTCCATAGCAGATCCCAAATGTGTAAAAAAAATCCCTAACAGTAGCTCACCTTCAAGGTCGAAAACGTTAACCATGCTCCGCCAATCCAACGCGTAGAACGTAATTGCTAAAAAATAGAATATTCTAGCTCAACAACAGCGAGCATCTTCGATTGTTCGTGAAAGTAAGTCCACAGCAGCGATCAAAGCAACATCTCAGATTCTGCAATAACGTCATTGATCACCGCAAAAGCTCGATAAGCGCATCCGAAGTTGTATACAATAGAGAAATCGTTTTTCACATAAACGAAAACAAGTCAAACAAACCTAATATATAATATATAATCGATAATTAATCCTCATTCGGTGAATGAAGCTGGGAACGAAGAAGGAACACGAAAATTGATCACGCGCAGCTTTGCTCCAACAACAAGTGAGTCACCACCACTAGTATTGAATTGAATAGAAAAGGAGGTTTAAGAATTATGAGGTACGTGTTTGGTTGCGAGAATTATTATCTAGTTAAGAATAAAATGCTAACATGACTGAGACAAAAAAGACGAACAAGGTAGAACCTAACCGAAGAGAAGAGAGAATTGGTGAGATATGTGAAGATAGGTGTGGAACGCAATATACGAACGTGTTCCACACGGGTGGTCTTCTTCTCTACCCACCATGGCCGGTTGACAAATCGGGTCGGGTTAATCTATACTACTATATTTTTGTGTTTCCAATTATTAATTTCTTAATAAAAATGTGTGTTTAATTCACTTATTCAAACCTCTAACTACCATATGTCAAATCATAAAATAAAATGTAGCTAACAATAAATTCAAATTATAACAAAGGATAATATAAGATTAAAATGAACTTTTTTTTAGGTATGATTAAAGTGAACTTGTTTCTCAACTCAGTAAGAAAACATGCATTTATTTATTTAATTTAAACAAATAAGTGAAGATAAGTAAGATAGTGATTGCACTAAAAAAAAGTAAGATAGAGATTGGCCTTAATGATGTAAGAATACGTAGCATATTAAAAGTGTATATATAATTCAAAAAACTGTGCCGATGACAATTTAGGTTACAATAAAGGATAGGATTGAAGTGCACTTGCTTTTAAAGAATTTTAATATTTTTTTAAAATAAAACTAGTGTATTTTTTAAAAAAATATATAATAAAATAGCCTTTTTAAAATTTAAACAGACAAAATTGCAATTGCTTACTTTAAAACAATAACATTTCAATTTTTTAATAATAAATATTATCATTTTTTTGCCTTTTTTATTTCTCTATTTTGAAATATAATATATAGACTATAAATATAATTCATATTTTTCATGTATATTGAAATTAATTTTACTTTTTATTATGACATTATTATTATTTTCATCTATAAGAAGTGTCTGAAATATTTAAAATATATATAATTTAAAGTAATAATTAATATTATATCAAATTTATTGAAAAATAAAGAACAAAATTTTATTTATTTATTTATATTTTTTTAGAATATTTATTTATATATTTATAACAAAGTTGTATTTTAAAAGTACATGCATAAAAAACCATATAGTCTTCTTTTTTCTACAGAACCAAATAGTCTTCTTTTTTCTACAGAACCAAATAGTCTTACCTAAGAATTTGTGGATCAATAGAACATGCACAAAGCCAATGGCCAACCCGTTTCCAACTTTTTAAAGACATTGATTGGAAGAAATCACCCAACGCATTCAATGCAAACCGTTTGTATTACTGTTACACATGTGCGTTTCATGACTTCATAAGTAGCGGCTTATAATAATAAATGAAAACAATATTTCGAATTGGATTTATAAGAAATATTGTTTTCAAAATATTTTAAATGAGTTTCGAATTTGATTACTATTCATGAGTTAGTTCTACTGAAATGAAATGAAACAAATAAAAATGTTGAAAATTACTGAATTTAGAAATATTGAGAAATATATTGCTGGAGCTACAATAATTTGGGATTTAAAAAAAATAACAATAATAATATAGTTGAGATAGACATGCCAAAATAAATAAAAATATAGGCAGTCGGTTGGTCATCGGTTAGTTAGATATCACTACTCAAAAGGGCAATTAGCAAGCATGCACGTGACCCCTGACCAGGCTTGTCCCACACCATTCGCATCTCTTATTTATTAGCCTAAAATAAAATAAAAATCTTATCTCACAGACACCGTTAGGTTTAAAAACCAAATTCTTTTAATTAAGATTTAAATATTTTTTAATTCATACAATTTAATATTCTTTTACTTTTAGTCCAATTATTTTTAGCTTTTATAAATTATATTTTTCTGCTTTTCATTATTGTGACGCTTTAGATAACCTTTTTTTCTCCGTGTTATCTAAAATATTTTAAAGACTAAAAATAAAAACATAATTTATAATGACTAAAAATAAAAATTTAATTTTATAAGGACTAAAAGAAAAGAAAAACACTAAATTACAATATCAAAAATGTATTTAAACCTTCAATTAATACATGTTTGAATTAACTTTAAAAAATAATAAATTTCAACAGCTTTTTAAAAGAATTTAAAGAACAAGATTATTTTATAAAATTAGAAACCAATCATCAGAATGGATGAAAGAAACTATAACATGCACAAATAATCAGGCAAACTGCAACCAAAATAATAGTGGAAACGGACTCAGAAAACTTAAGCACAAAGGATTTATATACACAAACCTCCGGGGAAAATAAAGGGGGGAAAAAAAAAAAAAAACTTCACATCCTCCAAACGCTATGTAGTTCTCCAAACTTAAAATCTTCAATTTTTACACTTGACAAGGAAAATGGGGAGAACAAATATGGAACATGGAAAACTTTATATAAAATATCAACCTCAAATAATAGTAAGACCAAAATCTCACTCATCACTTCCAACCCGCCACTTACTACAACGAGCGACTTAGAATTTTCTCTTCTAAAGCCCACAAAGCATGTAGTGTTAGAATAGTCACAGCAGCCAACCCTGCTTCATTCGTGCTGGAGAGAATAATTGCACCAAATGCAAGGATTACCATGTCAAGGTTCTTCTTCCGCAAGCTGCACATTGTATCCATGCTTTATATCTGGAGGAAAGCAAACTTTTGAGGATTAGGCATTACACCACTTGCAAAAAGATGCCATATATAATAATTGCAATTTGCATCTTAATTCAGTAATTAAAACTATGTGATTTAGTAAGATTAAGGGCGCAGTTGTTTTTGTAAGCAATAGCATATTAACTTTTTCCAACAATTATTCTTTTCTTTTTAAATCTGGGTCCAACCTATTCAATCAAATTTACTCGTTTGCATGAGTATAAATCACAGCCTGTCTGACTAACCATATAAAGGGCAATGATCTGAACTATTCAATGGTTTTATCAGACAAGTACCAAGGCAAATACAGGACGTCTGGCTTATAGCACAAGCTCTCAGCAATTCAGCTGATGATCAGCGTTCCGAAGGGTGGTCAAGTGATGCTACAAACAAGGAAAGGCTGGTTACCCAAAATCCAGAGTCACATATGACCTATTCTTTTCAAGAAGTCTAAAAGTCGAAACTAAAGCTGAGAGGTACAGATTATATACACATGAAACCAACATTGAAGATAAATATCTACCATATACATTTTAGCAAACTGAAAAGTTTAACGTTGCTGTATTCAGTTTTTCCCATATAGACAGTTGGTGTTCCTTTCGGGTGGGAACAATGTCATCCACAAGAATTTGCATATCTATATTTCAAGTTGATAGGACCTATTATTTTTGCCTTTTACTTTAAAATGCAAACTCTTTGGCATATTAGCCAATAAGCCAATTTCAGTCCCCACTCCCCAAATTAAATATGCATAATCACAAGCACGAAGTAGGATCACATAATAATGGAAATTATTAATAAAGCATATAAATAGGAAATTTATAGTGAAAATACCTTTCATCGAGGGTTTGTCGTAATCTTTCCTCTCACCATCATTATTCCAATCACAATCGTCGTCATCGCCCATGTCATCCCGTCCATCATTTCCTATATCACTTTCACTAGCTGTCTCCCATTCAGAATCATCAGTCTCTGGGCCATACATATCACCACCATCACCCTGACTATGGACCCCACCATGCTTAATAGCTGCCTCTCGAAATAACCAAGCAGCACGCATCTGCTTCTTAACTAAACGCTCGGCATAATCTGGAACTTTATTTTGCCTCAGTGAGAGATCAGGATCATTTGACTGAGAGCACTCATTTATAAATAAAATAGCATCCAATAAACTCTCTTTCGCTAATCCAAGCATGTCATAAGCTTGTGCTCGTCTCCAAAGGCTTTTGGCATGACGATTGACAGGCTTATGGAGACATAGTGCACGGGTAGCATCACTTATGGCAGCCAAAGGTTGTTGCAGCAAAAGATGGCATTGAGCACGATTACTGTATAGAACAACTCTCTCCTTCCTTGATCTCATAGGACACAATGCCAAAGCTTCAGAGTATTTTGATGCAGCTCCAGCAATATTTCCAGATGAGAACAGGGAATTTCCTTCAAGCTTGACAACCAGCGCGGCAGCCTGCTTAATATGTAGATCTTCCTTGGGCATATTCTTTTCCCACTTTAATCTCTGCTTTGAATTTAAAATATCCTCAATCTGTTCTTTAGTACGACTACTAATCAAGCTTCGTCCTGACCCTTGAGACTGGATGCACTCTTGAAGAACATTAACAATTGAATCGCCAAGCTTTTTATGATCACCCAGAGTTGTAATCTCAGCAAGGTCAACTAGTGTAGGCACCACTTTATCAATCACCTACATAATACATGCTAAGGCCTTATCAAACAAAGAATCAATTTACAATATTCAAATGATGTAAATTCATAGTCATAATCTCTAGCAATTGGTGCTTGTGTTAAATGAAAGCATCAGGCCAATAAGCAGAAATTTAAAAATGAGTAATTCTTTGGACACAAGGTATTGTTACTTTGTTAGTATGCATCTAGTTTACACTTTACAAATTCAATGGTGTCTTGACAAGGACCAGCCACCTTCTTTGGGGACACTGGCGAGGGAAGTAATAACTAGTTTTAAGTAAGTAGCCAATACATGACCACGAGCTTGAAATATTATTCCCAACAGCAATGTCTTTAGATGTTCAAATGAAACAGCTATACAAAACAAAATACTTAGCTAAAACCATTCTTTATTTCCTTCTCAACAGACTACCATTCTTGTATTCAGAAATCATCTCATCCAGTAGATTTCCCTCATCAGACCTCAACTATCAATGAAATTTGAGAAATTGAAAAACTTTTTGAACCAAGGAGAAATACAAAAAAGAGGCAAGCAGTGTGATAAATCTCAAGGTGAAGGTCCATGCCTAATAAAAGTGCTTGAGATTAAGCGTAACAGCTGTTCTTACTTTCATTTTTCTTTAATTGAAGTTAGTTTAAGGCACAAGAGTCAACTTTCATGCACATGTAATGAAAGCATTCTTTCCCAGACAATCAATAGTATTCCTTAATCCTCAGTGTTCATCAGTGCAAACAAGCTCAACAGATGTGAAGTAACAGAACCAGATGCCAATGCAAAGTTGTGGAAGTTTTACCTTGTGACATGTATTGGGATCTTGAAGCAGCCATAGAAGGCAATCAATAGCCATATACTGCCAATCATCTGAAGACCGAGCAATATTACACAATGCATCAATAATACCAGGGCAACTGGCAACAGGTCCCCTACCAAGCTTTTGATGACAAATTGTTCTTAATAAACCAATACCAGCAGGTGAATTTTCATTAACAAGTCCACCCCACATGCCAGGTAGTTTT
>PYAF01000205.1:2562269-2614565 GCA_007407185.1 Glycine tomentella | reverse complement strand
TGGCTGGAAAAGTGCTGGCATATGTAGCCAAGTGTCCCAATGCTCTAACCGCCACCCTCTGCTCAACCCAAGTTAATCTACCTCGTAAAAGCTCGACCAAAGGAGGAATGACCCCAGCATGCACGGCACTTTCTGCAAATTCTTCCATATTCATTGTGTAGGAACCGATGATATGAGCTGCATAATAAGGAATATATATGTTTTGGTCATGAGAAAGCCAGCGCCTGTTCTTCAGTCCCTTCCATATGAGAGCAGACATGCATTCAAATATTCCTAGCTCTAGGAACTCCGGGTCATTTGGGTGTGCCATAGCGGTGTTCCAAAGGCCACTGATAGGGAGAACCTGACCATCATCATCTTGACACGGAAGTTCTCTAAAGAATTTCAGTACACTTGCTCTGCGCTTGCTTGGATTCCCTTCCTTCATGACACAAAAGAAGCATCCCGGGTATGGACAGTCTGATGAAACTTTATCCATGCTCGATAAATTAGAACAACAACCTCAGAGATCAATAAATCAATTCCTCATCAGGTAGCTGAAGCAAGAAAACCACGTCAAAACTGCACATGCCATATATCAGATCAGTAATCAGCACCCAAAAGACCAATTCATCTGTAGTTCCCTAAACAACATTAGATTCTCAGAAAGAATAAGTAAAAAAATGCAAAGCATCGTTTCTTTTCACAACCATATCCCTTGCCCTAATAAAAATGCCCAACTCATTGCAAAACCTCCACAAATGAGTCCAAACTACATCAAAATACAACCACAAATCATGAAAATTAAATTACAAGTCAAGATTGTTTTAAGTGCTTATTCCGCACCAGCGTTAAAAGAGACAGACAGACACCCACATCATCAAAAACTTTAATTAATAACAAAAAGCACTGACTTGCAACATTTATTTTTTTCCTTTTCCATCTGAAATAGGAAGGGTAAAGAAACAGTGGTTACTGAAACAGAAAAACCCTTAAATATTCTCATATGAAAAGTCAAACCCAGAGTGAATCACGGAAAGAGATAGGGTAAGAAGAGGATCATACTACCTAGCTAGTACCTACAAACCAGTCATAGTATCAACATTCCCATATAAGTCAACCAAATTCTCAAAAAAAAAAAAAAACTTCTATTTTGTCTTTGTTGTGTTGCGGAATCGGTTACGCAGTAGAAACAACCAGTTTTTCCGGTGGCCGAAATCGATTCAACATGCAACAAAAAAAAAAAAAAGTGGGTGATAAGATTACCCTCGTTATTCAACGGTCTTCTGACAGTAACGGGAAAAGTAGAACACTACACAGAAGCTGTGAAGTTGTAATTGTGAGGAGGAAGGGTGTGGTGGTTTCAGTGAAGCGTCGTTTAAGGCGGAGATCGGCAATGGTTGTAAACGACAGATCCAAATTCGTCGTCGTAGGTTACAACTTTCGGCCGTTACATGTCGGAATTCACGTGTCCCTCGGATGCTTTGTGAATTTTGGCTCTCTCCTTCTCACTCACGCTTTTCTCACAGCACCGTCATCTTTGATCTAGGTTAAAACTCCAGAGAGAGAGAGAGAGAGAGAGAGAGAGAGAGAGAGTGAGCAACGGAGAAGGAAGCCAACGGAATAATGCTGGGGTTCTACTACACACTGTACTGTACTGTTCAAGTATAAATTTTAAATGATTGATTTTATTTTAGTTTTTGGTATCTATTTTATTCTTTGGTGGAGGGAGCGAAAACTAAATAGAAATGAAAAAAAAATATTAATGAAATATTACGACATTAATGTCTGATAAATAAAAAATTGGATAAATATTAAGATTCGTCCGTGAAAGTATAATTTGTTGAAATATAAGTCTCTAAAAAATGAAAAACTAAATTTTGTCTCTTAATGTGTAAAATTGTTGATATATTAATCATCTTGTTAATTTAATATGTAAAGTTTAACATCTTTGCTTAGATAACAAGTGAGAAATGAAATGTTATGAGAAAAAATTGTCAATTGATAATTAATTTAACGAGACTAATTTGTCATCAAAATATAGATGAATTAATTTGTCATTTTTGGAATTTATTTATTTATTTCTTCCTTATTCTCTTTCTTTCATTATCCTTCTCTTTCTATTGGGCTATCATTTGTCATCATGAAAAGATGTTTCTGACAATCATTTTCCTTCGGTTTCTCCAATCAAATCTACAAATTCAACAATCCCTCCATTTACCCACAAACCAAACCCAAATCCAAACAATCCACCATTGATACTTGGTTGTCATACCCATGGTGCAATGCATTGATCATCACTATAAAATAATCAACTCAGTTATGCTCACAACTCAATCCTCCTCCCCAACCTCCATTCCTGATCATGCCACCATCCCCCATTCCTCAAAGTTCAATCCAACCCATTCATATGCTCCTCCACCTCGCAGGTCTTATCTACGCCAAACATTTCACAGAAACAAAACAACGCAGGGTTGTAGGTTCGAAGCCTTAGAGAAGTGTTGTTGCACTTGTCTATGCCCTTCATCGACTCAAATGTGTAATCCAAAATTGCCTTTTATTGCAACAATGCGCATGACAATGGTGATGGTGGCCTTGTTGGGGAGGATGCCAAGGGTGAACATGTGGCGGAGGATTGTGGGTTTGAGAGAGGGTTGACAACAAAGTTGGATCAGAGGTAGAGGAGGGTGCTAAGGTCGTGTTGGTAGAGGCGGGTGTTATTCGAAACGACGACTTCATAGTGGTGAATTCTCAAATTCTACCTTCAAGGATCCCAACTTTCACCTTTTTCACTTCAGCTATCTTCGCTTCTCTCTGCATTTTTTTTTGTTATCTCTTTTCTCTTCACTACCCATCTTATTCCTCCCATCAACATCACCTCATGCAAGCTTATAAGTTTACTTAATTCTCAATCATTTTTATGTTTTCTTTTCCTTTTTGTGATTTTCCCGAAGAACAGACAAACAAACTTGTTGTAATTTCTTGATTTATGATTATTTTTTATTTATTGGATTAACTTAACTTGAAGAAAAATCTTGTTGTAATTAAATTTTGTGTAGAGAATAGCATGTGCAAGGGTGTAGACCCCTCAATAAAAAATTATATTTTGTGTAGAGCATGAGATTCAATTTCCTTTCTCATAATCTGATTTTTCTTTGGTCACCGCAACATCACCATCAGTGTTGAGGTCCTTGACGGAATAAGAAAATAAGGTGAAAGAGGAGAGAAGAAAAAGAAAGAGAAAAAAAAAAAAGACAAATTAGTCCATAACACTTTGATGACAAATTAATCCTATCGAATCAACTACTTAATTGACAATATTTTTTCATGACGCTAGCAAAAACGTTAAAATTTAAGAATTGAATATATAGGCAATTTTACAAATTCAGGGAAAAAAATAGTTTTTCATTTTCAAAAACTCATATATATGGAAAATACACTTTTAGGGACAAATTGAAATTTATCCTAATAAAATATTATGACGTTAGTATAAAAAATTTATTTTCAAGACAACAGTCTAGTTTCAATATAAAAAAAAAACAACAATCCATTGTTTAGTGGCAGTGCTTGGTTACATTGTTATCGTGTCACCAACAAAAATTTCTATTGTGATTACGTGAAAGGAAATATATATTTTTACAATCCCTTATTTAATTAAAATTTATGAAAGATTTAATCCTGTTTTAGTTGCTTTAAGTTTAAGTTTATAATCACAATATGAATAAATAAAGAACTTAAATATATTTTTAATTCATTTTTTTTGTCTCTGTAAAATTATATATTTTTTAGTCTTTAAAAATTATTGTTGTTTTACTTTTTGTTTTTAAAGTTCCTTAGATAATGCTTTAAATAATAATAAAATATTTATTTAAAACACTTAAAGGAAAAAAATAGAACAAACATAATTTACAATAATTTTTAAAAAATTACAATGACTAAAAATAAAAATGAACACTAAATTACATATATAAAGAACACTTTAAGCCAATTATGCATTTATTTTGTTGATAGTTAGGCCACTTTTTATATAAAAAAGAGCAATTCAAGGTTAAATTTATTTCGGTAATCTAATACTTTAGTCTTGAAAAATAGTTTTGAAACGTTAGTTGATTAATAATAAATTTTCAACGTTAAAAGAAAAAATATTTATTAAAATTAATTATCTACAAAATTAATAAAATTGATAAATATTTGTACCCACAATATGATAATGAAAAGTAATCATATTCATAAAATTTTGGGTTTACTTTTACATGATAAATTTGGGAAGGTAAACATTCATTTAATTTCTAAAGTTATTTTTTTATTTTTAAAAAATAATATTAATTTATTTTCTTGATCACAAAAATATTATTAGTTTAGTTTTTGTAAAAATTAATATATGAAAATACTACCATTATTATTTTTTTATTGTGAATATAATTTAGTCTAATAATAATTGAAAACGATACTATCAATTATATAAAAAATGGCGTCTAATTAATTCCCTATTCGTGTCTATGATCATAAGAACTGTTTTAATGTTGTTAATTTTTTAATTAAATAATTAAAACATTTTGGAGAATCAAAATAGCAACTTATTTTTGTCAATGTTTGAGAAGTTTTTTTAAAGAGCTAGTTATTATTAAAAAAAACAATAAAATAGTTAAATAATCAATTTTAAAATAAATCAAACTATAGATGCATTGAAAAATGATATTTAACCCGAATTTACTTCCACAAAAATCATACAGAATTCAGGAATTAGGTGGCATAATTTCCGTCACAAATTCTCTCAATTTTACTTGTTTTATGACTTACATATTTATATTTATCCTTCCTAAAAAAGATTGCATATTTATCCAACAAAATATTAACGAGTTGGATTGGTATTTTTTATGGAAAAAAATAGGGTACTACGTACTAACACAGCAATAATAATTTTTTCTTTTTTTTCCCTCGTACATTCCGCTATTTGTATGGGTTGTGTTTCGGCGTGACCCCATCAATGGGGTCAATTGCGCACTAGCGTATAATTTTGAAGTATGCATGGGATATGGCCCAATAACATTCAAACCCATGCGTATTGACAGTGAAGAAGAAATCAAAAAGTGAAAGATTTGATTTTGAATGACCCAGTACACATTATTCTTTATGCAAGATTAATTCATATTAATAATATTATTGAATAGATTATAGTAGTATTTTCTTCTCGCGATTGATGTGATTATCACACTGCGTCCAATTCTGTAGAAAATCACATCCATTTTAATTTTGACGTAAAATTTTAATGAAAAGCTTCATATATTCACATCAACCACACATGTTTTAGTCATTTAGACGTGTATTCAAACATGTAACCATATGAGAATTTCAAAACTTTGTGCACTTTATTTTTTATTTTTTTACCAAAAATTACACACCTTTTAAGTTAATTCATATAGATATTTTCCTCTAAATCATCATTCAAGAAATGGAAAATTTAAATTATAAATGACAAAATTAAAATGATAAATCTTAAATAAAAAAGAAGTAATTAAAATAAACTGACAATATAAGTTTTTATGCTGTTTTTCACTGTTAGTATTTTATTTATTTATTTCAAATTATCTATCTTGACCCGCAGATAAAGCGGGTTTGTGAGTTTTAAACTCAAACCCACCTTGTCTATGAAAATCAACTATATTATCATTTTTATTAATAACCTATATTGTCACGTATAACATTATTTTGATGCAATTTTAATATAAACATTTATAGTCCTAATTAATCATAATATATTTTACATAATCCGATAAGCCTGGTATATTATTTAATCAATCAAAATTATTAAGACAGCATTCAAAACGATGAAAATATTGTATATATTAAAAATATTCTGAAGAGTAGAATAAATATATCAAAATAATCTCAATTAAATTGTTAGAGTTTAACCAGTAATGAGAATTTAAATAACATGCATGAAATCATAAGTTTAATTTCAAATTTCAGTGCAACTATTGTACATAAAAAAGTAATTATAGTCATTTAGAATAAAAAGAAAATGAAGAAAATAATTATTTGCTGGTGTTAATCAGGAAAAAAAGCATTGAAGATATATCTTAAAGTTTAAATATTTTCCAATATATATTTCTATTTTTTTCATCCAAATAACATAATATAAAATATATTTTTTCTCATAGACACATATATTTAATAAATAAATTAGATATATTATCAATAATAGATTTGAATTTACATCTAATTATCACGTATTGACATGATGTCTAAAATGTTTACTTACAGGATAAATTTAGTAAAAAGTTATTTTATAAAAATCAAACAATTGTATCCAAAAACTTCTCATTAAAAATATGTCAAATTAAATCCTAATTTTATAGTTTTTGCATTTTTATTTTTCCCTGAATTATTGCAGGAACAGCCTGTTAAATGCGTAGGGAAGCTTGAGTCATATCTGCTTTGGTATTTTTTGGTTCGAAGGTTAGTGGTAGACCTAGAGTTAGATGGCTAGAATTAGATCCTATGCTATCTTCACGTCTCTGGCTCTGGGCCTTCGGGTAGGAATGTAGGATAACTAAGGAACAGTGGTCAAATTGTCACTTTTTTTAAAAAAATTTGTCAATCTGCCACACGGTCTCACTTAATTTTCGAAATGTCACGGAGGCTAAATCGCTGATCAATGGAGCGAATTATGAGGATGATGTGGCGAACATGCAGTGGGCGTTGAGGACGGACAGCTGACATGTCAATTTCGCTGGACATGTCAACGAGTTATGTAATCTGCTGGCCAGACAAGCGGCTTCTGATTGGACGGCTGACGTGGAGGTGGAATTTGGTAGCCGGGCCAGCGAATTATGCACCCTAGGCCCATCCTTTTTCTTTCTCTGTCCGATGCATTCTTTCCCCTCTGTCCCTTTCAAAAACTTTGTTATGCTGCTTCCTTTGTAAAATGCGGGAAGTTTATAAAAACTTTGCACCCGAGGCCCTTTTCTTGCCATGTATTAAATTTTACAAGTTTTAAGTTGAAGAAATTAATTTATTTAAATAACTATTATTAAATAATAATTATTTAAAAATGTAAATGAAAATTTTATTTAATAAAAATAATAATTAAAAATTTAATAATAGTAATAGTTAAAGATTTAATAATTAAAGATATAATAATTATTTTAAAAATGTAAATGAAAATTTTATTTAATAAAAATAATAATTAAAAATTTAATAATAATATTAGTTAAAGATTTAATAATTAAAGATTTGATTTTATAAGTAAAAATATTGAAATGAAGTTTTTATGTAATGAAAATATTAAGTAAAAAATTGTTTAGTTAAAGATTTGAATTAGTTTTTATCTACTTTCTAGCTTCTTTATCCTTTTGCTGTACTTTTTTCCCATAGTCAACTCATTCAATTATTGTTTTCATTGGTTGTGATAAATCTATCACTAACTCTATCCAATCCTGCACCGCTTCTCCCTGCATCCAATGCAAAGCTTGTTCTCAGGAAAATAAAATGAATTCAATTTTTTCCTTCTTTCTTTCCTTTGTTGCCTATATATCAGTCATACAATTCACGTGTCTATTTTTTTAAGTTAGCAAATTTACTTACATAATACTGTCTCATTTACCAAATTAATAGCCATTTGACATGTGTCCCAATTACCTAATTCGCTGGCAGAGATGACAAATTACATGTCCATCCACAGCTTGTCACGTGTCCTGCCCAAGCCGCCAACACCTATTTCGCTGGCTTACCTAGCGAATTAGGCAACCAATTGTCACTTGCCACGTGGCAAAAAAGTGACGCCACATCAGCCACCTACTTTGCCCTCCTGTTTAGCAATTTGCTGTCTGTAGCATTTTGACAAAATGTTTCATAAGCGTGACATTTTACCAAATAATTTGAGGAACAGTGGCATTTTGACCACTGTCTCGGATAACTAATCTGTAGGTAAAAAACAAACAAAACAAAAAAGACTGAGAGTAAGGTAAACTGAATATATGCATTTATTTAATAGTATTAATTATTAATTTTTTCATATTTTTGAATTGAACTTCTTTTATTCGAAATTTATAAACCATAAAATGCAATGGTTTTTTATTTGACAATTTCAATAATTTTAAAATTAATTAAACGATGAAAATTCAAATCACATTATCTTAAAATAGGCTAAATAAAATGTCAAGAATGAGCAAATTTGATATATACATTAAATTATTAAGATTATAAATATTTCATCTAAAATCTAGTTAACTAAACGATTAGTTACAGTTTCTTTCTTTCTTTTTAATACAAGCGGGACTTATGTCCAAAAATAAATTATAGGATTACGGAACAGGAGAGCGAAACTCCCCTATCATAAAAAAGTAACAAAGAACAAAGCCCAGAAAGGGCTAACTCAAACAAAACATAGCTATATATCATGAAAATCCATAAACATATTAGCAAGAGCATCGACAGACACATTGTCTTCTAAACTCGATTTAATAATAATTGTGCTCAAATAAATATATACTTTAAATATATGTTTAAATAAATCATTTCATAAGTATTATATTATAACTATATGTTTTATTGTATTACTTAGCATATATCCTGTTCCAGTATAGGAATCCTCAACCAGGAATAGAGTGTTAGGATTTTATTATACTTGGTATCTTAATCTGTTTCCAAGATGATTGGGAGTGGTTTTCCCATGTCATGGGTTGATTGCCTCTCGTGATCTTCGGAGTAGCGGATAATTAAGAAAATTAAGGAGATAGTTCATATAATGAAAGGCAAACCTCTCGGTCAGCATTTGTGTGCAAGACATTAGGCTAAAATTGGTTGGTTAATCCCAAAAGGTAGACTTGGAGAGACCAATATAGATCGAGTTTGGCTTAGAGAATTTTCATCTTTAAAGAGACTGATCTACAGAGTTCGACCTTAGAGTAATAGGCTTATAGTACGTCAGTCATGAATTCTGAACCTTGGGGAGGAGGTCGATCCAAAATCCAGGGGTTGATTTGGTAGGAGAGAAAATTGGAGAAAAAAAATAGAGAAGAAAAAGAAAATACATCTAACAAAATATTTTCTTCTATTTATTTGGATAAAAAATGGAAGGAAAAATTATTTTTTAATACAAAAATTTAAAAATTTTCTTTCCTCCAATTTTTTTTCCAATTCAAATTTTAAAATTTTTCTTCTTTTTTAATTTTCCTTCTATCTAACCAAACATAAGGTAAAAAAAAGTGCAAATATCTCTCACACACATATATATATATATATTAAAAAAAATTAGATTAATTAATTGTTAATTTGATTGCATTATGCAATATTTAGTTTAAAACATATTCTAATAATTGTTAATTTATTAAAATACTTTTAATAACTACATAAAAATAATGAAATATAAAAATTAATATAATGTGAAAAAGTTACAATCTTAAGGATTTTTTTAAAAATTTTGTTAATTACAGAGACTAAAGATATTAATATAATGATTAATGATACGTAAATCTTTAAACAACTAAAATTAAGTATTTGTTCAAATATCGTTATAGAATTTAATCACTATACACCAACTTGGAGGGGGGTTTCTTTACGAAAAGTGTCAGCAAATTACTACTATGACTTTATGAGCTAGGCTGGATTTAGGGCTTCAGGCTGTTCTGTCCTAAATAACTGAAGTCACTTTTCCAAACTCCAGTGAAGTTAATTAAATAATCATATAAATCATGTGCTAAGATAATAACATATTGGTGATTTCATTTAGATTTTGTTTATTATCTACACAAATTTAAATACTACAGTACTACGTATTTATTTGCATCGGGGGAATTAATTACCCGTAACGGGAGCAAATGCCTTCACTATACTAACATTTTTTAAAACTTACAATACACGGTTCGTTTCCAAAACATGTTGTCCTATGCTTTTTGAAAGAAAGCTCTATACTTCTTAGATCAATTTTTAACTTTTCTAGATTTGGTTTTATTAGATTAATTTTGTTTATACTAGATGCAAAAAAATTACGAAATTAATCCACTAACAACTACTGTTCTATTAGAAGGGACGCTAATGTGCATGTCATAACTTGTTTTGCTTTTTTTTTTTTTTTTTTTATCAACCTAAGGATGCTAATTTCGTTGAATCCTTCTCATTATCATAGAGAGAAAAAAAGTATCTTGACATGTATTAGTTGGACGTTCTTTATCTTCAGGCTTTTCATGAATCGAGATCTTCCGCAATTACATATTTAATTGGGTAAATCTTAATTTTTTAAAAGATTTACTTTTATATTAAATTGAAGCAGAAAAGTTCCTTTTAATACTCATCACCGTCAGTTCAGACCAATCATCAACCATAGGGAATCCAATTCGTGAATTTCGGCTATTTATACTATCCTTTTGTCCAAATTGAAAATTTTCATGCAAAGAAGTCAAACAGTCAACACTCTTTTTATTAACCGAAAATGAAAATATAAAAATATCTTTGCTAATAAATACTCTAGTCTAATTTAATTCAAATAATAAGTAAACTTTGCAGATTCTGTTTCTATTTTCCAGGCTTAAATAAGAGAGTATAAGAAAAGATCAGCTATTTTTTCATCCAAATCCGGAGGCATGAAACTGTTGTTGTCATGATGTACGTAGTCTTATTTATTGAAGAAGCTTGCAATTTTGCTTTTTCTTTTTTATAACTTTAATTATTGAATTGAATCAAATGAAAATGAAAATAATAATAAATAAAATAAATAAATACAAAGGTATCTTCTCAATCAATTTTTCTTGCCTTCTCCTCCACCATCTTCCACGTAAGTCTTTTTCCTTCTATCAGCTCTGGCAAGCACACAGATGAGCAGAAAACACGTGGCGTAAATGGCGTGGATCTTCCAATTGGTCTTGGGCGGTTGCTGCAGCACGACCCTGTGAAAGACCGTGACGTAGTAATGCAGCCCAACGGCAAAGCCCACGAAGACCTGGGCCAGGCCCAAGAACTTGGAGGTCAGGCCACAGTCCGTGGAGAACACGAGCACGAGGTACATGAGCAGCAGCAGCAAGTAGAAGACATAAGCGAGGGTCTGCAGCACCTGCAGGCACAGATACGTGGACTGCGAAGTAGAGTATAGAAACCTGAGGGGTTCGAAGCCGGTGAAGAACGATGTGACACAGAGAATGGTGAAGTAGATGGAGAGATAGACTTGGATGAAGATTAAGATCTTCTGGAGGGAGAAATAGGCTTTGATTCTTGTGCAGAGGAGAGAGACTAAGAGGAGAGGGATGAGTATGAAGGCGCAAGAGATAATGGTGGCGAGGGTAGGTGCGTATTTTTTGCCAACGTAGGGTTTGAAGCCTTTGGTCATTTCGTTGTTGGCTTTGGTGATGTAGGCTTTGGAAGTGGTGGAGATTCGTTCCAGGTCGGGGAGGAGTGTCTGGTGGAACTTGTTGGGTAGATCTGTGAACTCTGAAACCAAATCATCATCTTCCTCTTCCAGCTCCTCCATGATCCAACTGGGTGGTGCTTTTTGTTTCGTAGGTTTCTTCTGAGTTTGTTGTTTCTTGTTTGTTGTTGTTGTTGTTGTTGCGTCGTGAGTTTGATCTACTTTTGCTGTTTTGGCTTGCTTGTAGGTGGCGGTGGCTTTTGTTGTTTTGTTAGTAGGTCTCGCGAGATCCAATGTTTTCTTGTTGCTTGAAATGGAAACGGTGGTGCCGGGTTTTGAGGGTGGGGATTTTGATGTGACGTTGAGCTTTTTGATCTTACTATTGAGCTTCTTGCTGAGGGCAGTGTCGGTGGGTATGGTTTTGGAAGGTGAATTGGTGGAGCTAGGCTTGAGTGGCTTGGTTTGGTTTTTGGTTTTGGAGACAATGTTGTTGTTGGGTAATTTTGTGGTTTTGGTTTGGTTTTTGGAGGAAACGAGTTTGGATTTGATGGTTTTGGTTTGGTTTCTGGAGGAAATAATGTTGTCGGATTTGATGGTTTTGGTTTGGTTCTTTGAGGAAATACTACTGGTGGGCTTGGTGTTGTTTTTGGTGGATTGGGTGGTGGTTTTCTTTTTCAAAGGCTGCTTCTCTTGCTCTTCTTTTCCGGCATCCAACATTCTTCTATGTTGAGGTTCCAACCAGGTGGCACTGAAGCAAACAGAAACAGAAAGGAATAAAAGAACATAGAACAGTAGTACCTTTATGTGATTGAGTTGAGCCATTGGTATCCTGGAATATTTTCCTTCAAGCAAGATCTACAAATTAAACAGAGGACGCTCCCTAAGATCTAGCTATATATGTAGTAATTAATACATATATAGAACACTCACATGCGAATTTAATAATCAGATTTCGGAAGAGAAAGGAAGGGACGGGAGGATTTTATAGTTTTTATGGGTAGTGAAGTGGAAAATGAAGTGAGTGAGAGTGGAAGTGTGTGCTGCCAAAGTGGCAGGAGAAGGAGACCTATCACATGGCGCGCATGAGACTGGAATTTCACTGCCTTACGATTTATTATTGTGTTAGTTTGATTAAATTTTTATTTATTAAAATAAATATAAATTAAGTAATTTTTAATTTTTTTAGTATATTTATTTAAATTATTTCTATTAAAAAATATTTTTTCATTTAATTTGAAAAATAAATTCTATCTATTTCTAAAAATATGTATAAATCAAACAAACTCACCGGTTATCTGACCCGCAGCTATTGCTGCCTCACTTTCTCTGTCTTAATCTCCACCCTACATTATGTTGTCTCTCATCTCCAAATACTGTGTTAGAGACCATTCAACGGGTCAGATTTGGCTGCACTATAAGCCTGCTGGAGAGGATCCCAAGTGCTCTATTATTTAGGATACTCTCTACGAGGCGTCCCATTTTTATATTCTGGATAAAATAAGTGAAAAATCATCCACTTGTTCGAGTTCAGACAAATCCATAGACCATAAAGGTCAATACTAAAAAATGGCTCATTAATTTCAGTAAGTTTGTTACCCAAAATGCCCACAAAACAACGAAACAAGAGTAATATACCGACTTAGGAATATACTTTAATTAACTCTTGAAATTATAAAAATCTTATTTTGAATGGAAAACTAAATTGGATCAAGATAAATGTCAATAACACGTATGTTAATACATTCTTTTAACTATATATATGTATTATTTAACTGAGATTTATTCAAATTCTCAAAATGATGTATTTCTTGTACTCCAAAATTATAAGTTATTTAGACTTTTTCTTTGCTTAAATCTATTTTTTGTTTTAAAAAATTATAACTTTTTCAGTCATATTTCTCATTCATTTAACAACTGTATGGACAATTAATTTAAATTATGTCGACTAAAAATGAAATGTGAAGGTAGTAGGCAAGCGTTGGTCACAATATACATCAATTAATAATTTCTTAATTTATTTGTAGCAGGGAATTAAGAGAATACATTTTTCTTTATCTAATGAATCTTACTCATAATTTTCAAAATATTTAACTAATAATAATAATATAATATCCTACAAATGCGGTGAATATTAATGTCGAGATTGACGTCAGTGGAATACGATGCAATCTAATAAATGCTTCAAAGATGCTGAACTGCCTGAGCATATATGGAACGTGAGAAGGGAACACATGTTGATGTTATCATTGTTATTATACAGTACTACTACTATATTAGTAAAAATGTAAAATGATTATAAATGGATAGATAATTTTTACATTTCCTATAATTAACAACAAATATCCCAAAAAAAAGAAAAAAAGAAAAAACAAATGTCTCATATATTATATTTATAATGTAAGAAAATATAAAAAATATTATTGTTAATAATGATTGATACAACTGATAAAGATTAAATTCACATCTTATGAAATGTGAGTTTAAATTTACTCTTAAAATGATAATTGTATTTATGAGTGATACCTAGATGCGTACCAATTTTTTAATTAATAAAATCTCTTCGATCGTTGACTCTCATAATCCAATTCATCTATTTTTTTTAAAAATAAATTATGTGTATTATTAACATTAACAATTACATTTACGCTAAGGTGAAAGTTAAGCATTACAATTATATACCTTATATCCACATGGTAACAAATCCTCCTATATCACTTGGTGAGTATTCGCTGTTATTGATGCAAATAAGAAGTCTTTCAATAAAACGTATATATCTTAAATTAAGAATTTGAGCTTTTTTTCTTTCTATAAGTATGTTTGGTAGTAAGAAAGAAACATGATCAAAATAGAGGAAAAATAGAAGCGTTAGATTTAAGAGAAAAATAGGAGAGAGCGAGGAGTAAAAATACAACACTGATAGTTAAATTATGAATTCTTCGTAATTGATGATCAGCAGTAAAATGACTATATTAATGTGTAATGACATTGATAATCAATTATGTTTTCTTTATAATCTATCATTAGTGACGAAAGACTCAAACATTGTGTAATTTCTAAGCATATCAACAAGGAAATAATAAAAGTGTGAATGTCACTAATATCTTTTTTTATTTTGCCACCTATTTCTTTTCCCTCAATCTTATTCCTCCACAATTTAAATGAAAGATATTTTGAGATGATATCATTAATTAAAGGGGAAATTAGTTAAGATTTATTATATATGTTTTTCTTTTTTTCTTATATCTAAATTTTGTTGAAGCTAAGGTTGAATCATTTAAATGATATTTGAATTTGATCTTTGATGAAAATAATTATTGATAATTCTTTACTTATTTTTTTTACTGAATTTTAGTTCGTTTCCCCCTTGATAGATTAGAGGATTAAAACACAAAAAGAATCTTGTTACAAAGAGTACTCATCTATTATTATACATTTTATTCAAAAATCAATTAAATTTTCCCCTTCTCAATTTTGTCTCATTCGTACATAAATATTTCGTATTATATAGCATTCCTGTCTATAACTAGTGCTAATCAATTTCATCAAGATAACCTAATTAACAAAAGTCAAATTTATAAAATTGATTTAAATTTAAAAATATCCTTACAATTCACAGATGTTTTTTTTTACAAACGATATACACACGTAGGAAACTAAAAATGATAAGCTTAAGAGAAAAATATCAATTATATTCTTTAATGTATTTTTATATATAAATTTGATTTAAGTTTAAAAATATCCTTACCATTCACAGAAGAAAAGTTTACTTATTAAAACGATATTCACGTGGGAAAAAAAAAAAAAAACTAAACTTCCCCAGCCACTTCCGGAATCAAGATAAACTGTTGTATTTAGAAGACATATATATCTTTCCCTTATTTTCAGCAAAAAAGAAGACGACGACATATATCTAGCACATGCCCAGCTTGACTACTTTGTTGAACTTGATTAATGTAGAGTTCTCACATGTCACATGAGACAATGTGCAGCAATAAAGGTTTAAAGTCTGTTTGGATATAAATTACAATTATTTTTTGAGAATTTTTATATTAAAAATATAAAAAAAAATTTAATAAAAAAATTCTCAAAACCATTTATAATTTATATCCAAACAAACCTTTTTTTTCTAAGACATCCTAAAATAAAGTGAAATCACCATGCTAGGTGCTACGGGATTTTGACTTTTGAGACCTCAAGAGTGATTGAATATGATCCATTTGTCAAAAAATACATGGTATCAACAGTTTCCGGAGTCACGTAACAGATAAGCTTCACCCCTGTTTGTCTACTTATGTTGGATCAAAAAAGTTATCCAATTCCCCCCAATATTAAAAAAAAAGGTTATCCAACAGTAAACATTATAACATTTGATCAAATGAACCACTGTTTCCTTGCAAAAGTGAAATACTAGGACAACAAAACTTTCTTATCATCATCATCCACGTCGACGCTATCTTCCCTTGTTGGATAATCAATACCAAACTTGCTACTTTCCTTGCCATTCACCACATTTGAGTCTAAATATTCATGAATTTCGCAATATTCTTCTTTTGTGCCATCTTCCACTTCTAGCTGCTGCATTTCTGATTCCTCTAATGATACCATTCTTGCTCGTTCCCTGTCCCTTGGGTACGTGCAATAAAGCAATGAATACACGGAAACGCAGATTGTCATAGGTATTATAATTGCAGTATAAAGTGCCTTGGCGAGAGATGCAGCATTTTCCCTATCTGTTTCAATCTCCACAGAATCTGAGGATCCGCTTGGGATTGGTTTGTAACCATAAACACGCTGAGCCAATAGTCCAACAATAGGTGGAGCAAAGGATGCCAAGATGGACTCAAAAGAACAATCCAAAGCATATATAGCGGTTCGGGACTTCTCAGGAACTATTTCTGCAAATATCGGACTGTCTACACTGTTACATTTGAAAGAAAACTAAACAAGGTGCATTTTAATCAATGTTCAATAGTTAGCTGCAATTTGTTTACTTTGGACAGATTGTTTAGTTTGAAAGGTCCACATTTTGCAAGCTGTATTTAAACAATATGTTTAGTTTGAAAGAAAAACAGCCTGCAAACTGTTTTTCTTGAATATATGTATCTCTACTGGTAAATGTTTGACTATGGTTGGTGATTAATGATCTAAATAGTTTACAACAACCTTCTTTCATACTTTCATTATGCATTCGTCACTATTCACTAATTTTGGAACAATTATAGATGGATCATTAATTAATCACTGTTAAAAGTTTTATTCTGACAAATGCTGCTAGCAAACCTAGATAGAAAAGGTAGCAATCATTATACAGTCACAGGGTCAGGAGATTCACCACTCCCTCAGCTAAGAGGAGTAAGAGCTAAAAAGTTAAAAAATTTGTTTGACTCATCTTATTGGGTGTTTGACCTATGAAAAAGTTATCATATGGTTTGGGACTACCTTGCCATGGTCCTAGTTAATTTTTACCTAATACTTAATAGAGTTTTTCAATCTAAAAGAAGATTTAATAAAACTCTATTATGTGTCATGTGGAGATTGTCCAGAACAAGGTAACAATTTCTCCTAGTGTACCAGGGTGCCTCAAAACACTTCTACTAATTTACTTCCAAGATATATTTGGTATTAAGGGAGGCCATCTACTAATACAAGAAATCCTTACAGCTTTAAATTCTATTAATCCTGAATATAAAGAACACAGTCATAAACTATTGCAGTTATCGGTACGTACTTGTTAGTTGCTGGAGCATTCCAAGCTGAGGTGAATCCCATGATGACCAAAACAAGACCATGCATGAAGGCAGTGGATGAATCATCAGGCAATCCCAAGAGCAAAATTGCTGCTAAAGGAATGACTGAACCAGCGCTTATTTGTGACAATATTATTCTACCAGAGTTGGGTAACCGTAGGGATAAAAAATCTCCCATCCACCCTCCAAACAGAGACCCAAATGAAGCAGCAACTATGAATAGGGTCCAAAGGGTCGCTGTTGTGACATGGGAGAAACCTATTAGTTCTAACCAAAGAGTGGCAAATGACAAGCCTGACCAGGGGAATGATCCAAACACTCCCTGAGCCACAATTATCTGAAAAGTTGGAATTCTAATAACTGACTTTGCTTCTTTCATTAGATCTTTCATTTCAGAATAAAAGGACTTCTTTTGAGCTTGAGTTGCTGCTGTCTCATCGCGCTTTGAATAGTGTGGATCGTCAGCAAAGAGGCCCACCAATATACCCACTATAACGCTGATCAATGCAACTAGATGAAAGGCTATTCTCCAACCAGGTATACCTGCAACTGTGGTTGAGGCTATAAGTACAGAGAAGAGACCACCAATGATGCTTCCTAAGTTTCCTGTTAGTTGCAGCCACCCAAAAGCCATACCACGGTTGCTATCAACGGTTGAATCAGCAACAAGGGACTGAATTGCTGGAATAACAATGGCAAGTCCTATCCCATTTAAACCTCTTGAAATTGCCACCTGATAATCCATATTGTGCAACACTAAGGAGTAAGGAAACATGTACCATGATTCAGGGAAAACATGGGCTAAGAAAACACACGTAATAATGCATATACAAAACTATAATTTTGTTAAGCAAACGAACATGATGTTTGTTATTTTTTATCTTGTTTTATATTTTGAATTAGTCATATGATCAGGCAAATTATGGTCAATCCTGAAAGTTAATCACAGAATTTTATGTTAAGTATCAGGTTAGGGACTGCAGAACTTCACCCTTTTAAATGAGCCTATCCAACTTTACTTGGATGAATCTCAATGTAACTTTTAAGAGAGTGACATGCTTATTATATTTCATTTTTTCCCAATACATGCAAAAAAAATTAAGAATATTTTTTATAGATTATAATTTTAATTATTTTGACCCACCCAATTTTCTTTTCAAGCTCTCAGCCACTTATTAGAGTATATTCTTTTAAGGATAGCTTGAATTAGTGTATTCTGCCTTTTCGTTTTTATTTTTTCTTTTAAATTTAAATTCTCTTAAGTTAATTATACATATTTTTTTACAATTTGATTTTTTAATACATATTTTTCATATTTTTATGAATAAATTATACATGCTTGTCTTAAACATTTTTAATTAATTTATTTATACAGTTAATGTTTACATGAATTTAAAAATACCTTTATGGTGCACAATATTTATGAGTAAACTAATCACCATATTATTATGATGTGAAAATAAGACATAGACGCAAATTAAAATTAATGGACTCTAAATGCACTATTATAACTAGTCTTGCGTCTTTATCTCTCGTAACATTACTTTATCGTGTTAAAATAAATAACATGAGATTATCCAAATTTAATAATTGAGTTAATTTCTAAATCCAATCGATAAAATCAATTTTAATTTTAATAATTCCTAACAAAACCTAAATTCATTCTTTACTAATTAGTAATAACTATCGAGCATATATTAACATAGATTGAGTCTAACTGCTGTTTGGTTTTCTTTGTACCCTTTAGTGTGAGCATTAGGTAAGGGTTCGTTTAAGGTTAGTAGTGTTTTGGCGTGCGGCTGGTTTGGTTTTAAACTGCTTCATGTGAGCTTACAATTTGTAATTGTATTGCTCTTCTATCAAGCTAATTTGATTAGCAGTAAAGTTATCTAATCCTCACGGTTAATTATCTAAAATTGAAATAACAATATTATATCATTTTTATGTAGTTTTTATAAGAATAAACGAGAAATATATATGTTCTACAATACTTTTTTTTTAATTTATAAAAAAAGAGGCCTATAAAAATGTGACCTTCAATTCTCTCGTGAAAAGAAGAAAGAAATGTGACCTTCAATTAATCCTTCATGAATCATTTTCCATAACACGGAGTAAAAAAAAGAAATTGAATTGGCTTGGCTACTAAGAAGTGAAAACGTGGAATCCAAATAAGAAAAGCAGGGGTAAGAACCTGAAAGAAGGTGGAGGAGATGGCGACGAGGAATGTAGCAGCAGCCCAGAGAAAAGCACCGAGAGCTATGACGTGTGCACGATTGTGACGCGTGGCGAGGTAAGCCGCGAGAGGGTAACAGAGAGACTGAACAAGTGATCTGAAGAGAGTCAACGAACCCAACGCAGTGGGGTCAGCCTTCAGATCCTCACCAACCTCTTTGTACACTCCTGGAAGCAACGACTCATCCGCTCTCTGCATAATACTCGCCAGATTCACCAGCACCAGGTTCACTGTCTCCGATTTCATCTTCACACATATATTCAACCAACAATAACTCTTCTCACACTCTATTTCTCCACTTTTCACAACCCAATAACACAGGAATTCGCTGTGCCCTTGGAGGGACACATGGATGCTACGGTGGGGGCAACACACAGGATCGGAACTGTGGGAGATGATGAGCTTGCCTTGCACGTAATTCCACAAAATTTTGAACAAACCTCACTGGTTTATTACTTTTATATGCTGAGCTTGGTTTATACTTGACTTTGGTTAGTTTAGCTGTTGCTATTTTCAAAATATAGTAATGACCATAATTTGATTGATGGGTTAACATTAATTATGCATTGAAAATGTATTTTTTTACATAATTATTTAATTATAATTTATTATATATGATATATTTATTAATTTTAAAAATAATTATTTAAATAATGATTTGTGATTGATAATAATATTTTTTATATATTTTTTAAATAATAAATTCTTTGAATTGTAGGATCATGAAGTTCTAAATTCACAAAATATATGTTTATTATATTTGCTCGCATTTGTCTTTTTCTGGCAAAGATCCTGCTGGTCCATGTGCCGGTATCTATATTATATAGTTTTTTTAGGTTATCAATAGAAACTACATTAAAAAAGAAGTTGGAGGATTATAAAGAATTAACAAGTTTATGGTCCTTTTATTAATTTAATTAAAAAGGAACAAGTGGGGCGGCATACTTTTCTTTTTGTTTGTTTTTTATGACGTAATTGGTATGGTATATTGTGGCAGTATAAATAACTTTTTTTCTTCTTGTTTTTTTTTTGAGATGAGGTCCTAGAGGCCGAAACATAGAAAAATACCATATTTGGCTAAAGCATCATGGATCGAATTGGCTACATGAACAATATGTGTCCGCGAGATAGATTCAGCTATATGGTGAATGACTTGAATCAAGCTGTGACAAGGATAATGTGAGGGTTTTAATCAAATTAACGGTAACTAAGTAACTTGTTGGCAGTGACTTTAAATGATAATTGGTCTGTTTGGATGTAAGTTTCTCAATAAGTATTTTTAGAAGAAAAAAATGAGAAGAAAAAAATGAAATGAATTTCTCCATAAGTTAAAATGAATTTTTCATTAGCTCATTTGTAGATGTTATCTCATCTTTTAGATAAGTTATATTGATGAGCTTCTAAAAATTAGTTAATTGATAACTTATTTTTGCTTTTGGAAAAGCTCATCTCATCTTTTTCTTTTTATTTTGTTCTTCTAGAAGTGCTTCTAAAGAACTTTACCCAAACAAGCCAAATGTTTCTTAAACATCTAGAAATAGCTAGTTAAACATAACTTCAATCGTGATACACACTTTAGGTCAGCCCCGTGCTTGATCTCCTCCCATTGAGGTTAGGATGCAACCAAGAGTGAAAATCAAGAGCATACTTCTTAAACATTATTAAGAACAAAATAAAAATTATAAATCACTTTCTATTATCTAAAAATAGAATTACATCAACTTCGTTCGTTTTTGAGATCATTCATGATATTTCTACATGGAGTAAGATATGTGTGAAATACAAATAAATGAAAATATCGATGTTTCCTATATTTCACTTCAAGTGATCTTGAATTATCAAATGAAAATGTTTCTATATGTATATGAGCTAATAGAAAACTCATTTTAACTTGTAGAGAAACTCATTTCATTTTTTTCTTCTTCTAAAAGTGTTTTTGGAAAAGTTTGCATCCAAACAGATCCTAGTTTGAGACTATTTCTGGAAATATCAAGTCAAACTAAACAACTAATCAGGTGCACATAATGTAATTGTGTTATTCATATAACATTTTATACAACATTTTCTGTGTCTATTTCTGTCTATCCTATCATTTATTACTCCTCATATTTCTCTTAGTTGACATGTACAAATAACATTTCTCTAATGTAAACCCTCTACAACTATCTCCCATTTTAGGTTTTTTGCCCAAAAGGGGGCAATTTTTTTTTATTTACCAATTGGGGGCAACTTTTAAAAAAATTCCGGATTGGGGGTAAGTCGTGCCACATGTCACGACTTCTTTTTTTTTTTTTTAAATAAAATTTGGTCGCTAATTTCAGTCTTTAATTCCGTTGCTAACAATTTATGTGACAGAATACTGTGGTCGTAAACATAAAAAACAAAAAAATTACAATATTTTATCACAAAAAATGTTAGTGACAAAATTAGAAACCAAAATTAGCAACCAATTTTTATTTTTTAAAAAAAGAAGTCATGTCACGTGACCCGACTTACTCCCAATCCAAATTTTTTTAAAAAGTTGCCCTTAATTAGTAAATAAAAAAAATTTACCCCTTTTGGGGAAAAGGCCCCCATTTTAACTGTCATTTTGTAGTCCTCATAAATTTTTGGGCCATTATAGGTAGATAATTGATTAAGTACTGCTACTGTTCTGATCGCTGCTAGCATACCTAGAGATCATAATGGTAACTAACACAGGGCATGGAGATACCCCACCCCCAATCCCATTAACAAAAATTGAGAATTGAAAATTCATAATGTGTTTCTAATTTCTTAATTAATGGAAATTCATAATGGTTGTACATCTGCATTTTTTTATGTTGCATTTATGTGGTGCCTTGGTGCTTGTAAACACCTTACACCGGGATTTATACAATGGTTGACAGAATTACGATTTCAACATGCCACCATACTCTTAAACTAAATATCTTTATGCTCACTTCAACAACAGGGCCACAACATTATGCACAAAGGTAGAGGCAAAACAATATTAAGCAACCTACCTTTAAATACAATAAATCTAATCTCTTAATTGGTTTCATTTCGTCAGCATCTCTCACTTGGGATTCGTTAATTTGCTTGACATCCAATCCATACATAAACTTATAATGGCTGCATCTCCTTAATATTTGAAGTAGCTCTAACAAGCTATAATGAAATAAGTAGCACTCTTGCTATATAAGACAACTTTGATTTTATTTATTTATTTATGGTAAGCACTCAATTCAACATAGATAATCCAACATTTAACTTTGAAAGATTATTCGTAACACCCTCATCTTAATGAAGATTATTTATTTGATAAAAAAGTAGATTATCTAAAGCAAATACGATGTGTTTTATGTTGTTTTCCGAAGAAAATAAACAAGTACAGTGTTGGATATACATTTTAGTGGCTGGAGCATTCCAGGATCTGATTAACCCCATGAAAAATAAAAGCAGACCGTGCATGAAAGCCTTGGATGGATCATAAGGCAATCCCAACAACAAAATTGCAGCTAGGGGAATGGCTGAACTGGAGTTTATTTGTGACAACAATATTCTACCAGTTTTTGGAAACCGTTGGGATAAAATTAATATCCCCCATCCTTCCTCCAAATAGACCCCCAAATGAAGTATGCAACCACGCATCGTGTCCAAAGCAATGCAGTTGTGACGTGGGAGAAGCCTATTAGTTCTAACCAGAGTGGAAAATGACAAGCTTGACCCTGGAAATGTTCCAAACACTCCCTGAGCCACAATGATCTGAAATGATGGAATTCCAATTACTGACTTTGCTTCATTCATTAGATCTTTCATTTCAGAACAAAAGGACTTGTTTGGAGCTTGATATGTTGTTGCTCTGTCATCGCTCTTTGAAAAGCAAGGATCATTAGCAAAGAGGCGCACCAATATACCCACTACAACACTAACCATTGCAACAAGATGAAAAGCTATTCTCCACCCAGGTATACCCGCAAATGAAGTTGGCGCCATAAGCACAGAAAAGAGCCCACCAATATTGCTTCCAAAGTTTCCTGTTAGTTGCAGCCACCCAAAAGCCATACCACGATTGCTATCAACGGTGGAATCTGCAACCAGGGACTGAATTGCTGGAGTAACAAGGTGTTGCGAACTCGGCAAGTATACCGATCGTATAAGTAATAAAGAGATAAGTAAGATATCGTTCTCACAAGGATTAGTGCACCGATTCAATTATAACTTAAATCTAAAAGTTGGAATAACAAATATTGGTAAAAGTATTGGTTGTTTGTTTGAATGATTGAAGTAAAACAAGTGTTGAAAATATAAACTAAGTTATGAACAAAGATTAAGTTGTCACAGAATAATAAACGAAGCGTAGCCAGGGCACCCACACTCAATGCAACCTCCCAAGTGATTCGTATTGCATACTTATATTCAACTAGTTAAGCCATTTAGCAAATATGTGCATCTAAGTTCAGTTGCTTACCGATTCCTCAGTTAAACAACCCTTTAACCCACTTGAAAGTCCTAATCCCTTAGTCACCTTCCTAGGGTTAAGCATTAAGCCACATAATGATTAAGCTACCCATCTACATTTCCATTCCTAGGTAATGTAAAGCAAGCTACCACACCTAGTTCCAAGACTAAAGCCCCAATATTCCTATTGTGAACCCTAGCTCTAAAACCTTTAATAGATTGATCAAGTCTAAGAAAGAGATATAAACATTCAAGCAAGGTGCAGTAAAATGGCTTTAGATAAATGAATAAAAGCGTTCAATACAACTCAAATGGGATTTACATCAAGTGCTTGGCCCTAGCTACAAAATGAAACTAGCCAAACCTAATCATGGCTGGCCTTGGTACAGCAAAAAGAAGCAAGCCCAGCTGATACACAAGCAATGAGAAGGAAAAGAAGAAGGAATGAACCCCACTCTCTCTCACAATCCCCAAACCCTAGCTAAGCTTCCAAGCTCTCTTTCTTTCTCTTCTTTGGTGAAATTTTCGTGCAAAAAGTTCCTCCTTCAGTAGTGGGTTCTTGTATTTATACTTGGGGAAGTGAAATCCCAAGTTTGCCCTTGACAGCAGCTGAAATCTGCACAATTTAAGTGTGGCGCGGATCGCATGGGAACCGGCGCGGGCAGCGCTGGACTGTGGCACGGTTGGCGCGACTCTGGTGCTTTCAGCGCGGGCTGCAACTGAACTTCCCATTTCAAATGTGGTGCGGATGGCGCCATACTCCACGCGGTTAGCGCCAGATTCCAGAGGAACTTCACTTTCCAGGGGGGTGCTGGCGCTGATCGCCCTGACATTGGCGCTGGTCGCGCCAAGTTGCAGAGGAACTTTGATTTCCAGAGCATCAGCCGCGCGGTTGGCGCGGAGAATGGCGCGGATCGCGCGGAAACCTTGCTTCTGCTTTCTCTGGCTTTTCTTTGAACTTTTTCACCTGTTGACTGCTTAAAACTGATCAAAACATTATCAAGGCACTTTTTGTCAACATTTATGCATATTGGAAGCTTTGATCATTCCTTCTCATGCATTTATGACCTAATTATGCTTGGAAAACACTTATGCTAGACGCATATCACAAGGGCTAGTCCAATCCCATTTAAACCTCTCCATATTGCCTAATTATCCATGTTATGCGACAAGTAGAAGTTGCAATATATATATATATATATATATATATATATATATATATATATATATATATATGTTGTCAGTGTGTCTTACGTAATTAATCTTATAATTGTAAGGAGCACTATTTTTTTTTTAGAAGTAATAGCAACACATTCTTCCTAATGCACATTTTTCCATTATTTGAAATTAATAGAAATTTACATAATCAAAAGAGAGAGTTATTAACTGAGATATGAAACTTATAGAAATTTATGATTTTTAATAAATTTTAACCAATAATAAAAAGTGTGATCAAAAGAATGTGTTAAAGAATATTATTAAGATTTTTTTTTCACGAATATTACCTAACCCATTGAGCCATAAATTAATTTGGTTCACATATTTTGTATTTTATTAAGTTTTTACGTAAAGACATGAAAAATAGTACTATTTAATAGAATATATTTACAATATGTATTCATTAAAAAGTTAGGAAAGGATAAAAAGTTGGGATTTTCCTTTCAAAAGCCTGTATTCTTACATGGATAATTATATGTAACAGTTTTAAGAGTGAAGATCAAATCTGATTTGAAAATTCTTATATGCGATGATGGAAACTATTCATCGACAAAAAAATATTATATACAAGGAAAGGAAAGAAGTGTTTCCAAAAATCTAAAAAGGTATGTTTCTTTTATAATTTTGGTATATAATCATTAAAGAAATAAATACCCTGGCAACACTGGGTAAGGGTAACTAGTTCATTAAACAATTAAGAAAGGACAAAATGTTGAAAGAGAGGCGAGGAGATGGCAACAAAGAATGTGGCAGCGGCCCAAAGAAAAGCACCGAGAGCTATAACATGCGCACGATTGTGACGCGTGGCGAGGTATGCGGCGAGAGGGTAACATAGAGATTGAACAATTGATCTGAAGAAAGTGAGTGAACCTAGCGCAATGGGATCTGCGTTCAGAGCAGCACCAACCTCTTTGTACACTCCTGGACTCTGCATTCTCCATAATACCTGCCAGATTCACCACCACTCACGTCAATTTCTCCGGTTTCATCTTCTTCTTCATTTTGAGATGAATTACTGTTCTGACATGTTCGGTGTTTAAGATTCAGATCCAAGAACAGAGGATTTTGCCCTGTCTTTGACTTTGGAGAGGAGCGGAGTACACCGCGTGGGGGAGTGTCCGGTTGACTTGGATGAAATAATAGACTCTGTAATTCAGAAATATCATGCTCGGAGTAAAATTAAATAACGGGCACAAACTTTACACGTCATTCTTGAAAACAAACTATTAAAAAATCACACATGAAACCTGGAAATACTTGAAGAGAGGAACAAAAAATCATTTAAAGTTTGATTTAGGTTTCAGAATTAGAATAGTGGTTTGCACGTATATTGATAGGCATAACTATTCAATAAAAATGTGGTTTAACACAGCAACCCGATTGGGTCTCAGTGGCTAATTTTTGTGTCCGATGGGTGGAACCAGGTTTGGGTGGTATTGTGGGCGTGCAATCTCCTGGTGTTAATTTGTTAGTGGCGCGCAATCTCAAAAGATGATTAGATTCTGAACGTTTATATTAATCCTTTGATAATTTGGATCTATTAAACAAATTGTAGTGGCTATACACACATGCAGAAAGTATTAGGTAATTTTAGGAGAATGTATTAGGTAATTTCAGATTTATCATGTAAATATAAATAGGCATCATAACAATCTAAAACTATTTAATAATTTCTCCAAATTTCAGTGAAGCAAATCTTGAATGATGAACATGAAATCTTGACATCTTCCATTCTTCATTCAGTATCACTTTGCCTTTTTTTCTCATTCGTTAGAACACAGTTTAGGTTCCATTTCTATGTTTAATCAAGCAAAAACCAAACAAAAAAAGAATCCAACAAAAAGACCGTACCCAACAAATTAAGCTGGGAAGAAAAGAAGACAGAGAAGGATGACTACATGGTTTAATTGAAGTGTTAGCCATGTTTTTTTTTTTCATCATCCAATCACCGCTACAGCAATAAGATACATATCCCAATCCCATATATCCCATGATCCTAATCGTTAATTAACCAGTATTCTCCAATTAATGAAATTAATATTGCTTGAATTTGGTATCGCATTGCTGTGACAAGACTCGCGTGTCGTTCCTGAGACCGCTGACCTTAAACTCACACGCCACATTGGACCTCATGGCCCACGTTTCGAGTCCCGCGGTTCTTATCCTCATCGCAAGTTTCATCTCCAATTTCAAATCCACGGCTGCGTCCCCACCATGCATTCGCCCGGGCAACGCTCCACTGGATCCGGTCAGCTCAACCGTAACCTCACTCGCCTCACCTCGCCCTTGCTCCAACGTCGGAAACTTCCCCTCGGCAACCTTAGTCTCATCGAACAACAGCGACACGTCCCCATCCTGGTACTCAATCGCCAACTTCTCGTTCGGATTCCTAGCCCTCAACGAAACCTCGTACTGCGGCGCCGCCCGCGAGTTCTTGTTCCTATTAACCGCCACATGGGAGACAGTAAACTTGGGACCCGAGGGGTTGAAAATAAAGTACAACGTGGCCAGCGTGATGCCAACGACGGCAACGATTGCCACAACGATAAGAGCGACAGTTAGGAAGACACGACGGCTGCAACAGCAACAACAACCGCCGCGTCTTTTTTTCGCGGTTGCCGGGTTGCGGTACTGTTCCACGATCAACGCGTTCTCGCGCGGCGGCACGCGGTACACTTGGTCCTTCGGGAACTGCACGATGTACGTGTCGGCGCCGTGGCGGCCAGGAGGCGGCGGTAATGCGGCGGAGACGTCGGCATGCCCCTCCATTGGCAAGCAAGCAATCGCACGCCGGCACGCGCGCGCGCAGTGTGAAGAAGAATGACTACGCGGCTTCTTCTTGGACGAATTAACGATTGCTTGCATGCGAAGAGAATTAGTTTGGGGGCTTAGGTGTTTGAATGAGATATTAGGGGTTGTGACAGCGTGGAAAACACAAACGCACAGCGCATGCATGGGGACATTTTGTTATTTCTTGGGACTTCATACAGCTTTGTTATGACGGGTGTGTGTGTGTGTGTCTATATAGGCTCTAATTTAAGGTGGTTAACTTTTGATTATTAAGAACCGTTATGACATGATTAGTTTTCTGAACTCGTCTATTTTTAGTGCGTATAAGAATTATGTCTGTTTTGTGCTTTGAGTGTAATTAGCATACTTGTAACAAGTAATAACTACAACCAAAAATGATGTTGTATATATATGTAAACCAACCGTCCAATTGCCAATTATATTAATTTTCATGCACTTTAGCAAAATTTAAAGAAAATTACTCATTTGATTTTCATGTTCACCTCATTTTTTTTATTAGCTTTGTTCTCTCTTTTCTCCTAAAAGCAATCTAATATAGAAATACAGGCAAATGTTAATTAATATTAATCATTACTAAATGATGGTTATTTTATTTATTTATGTTAATTACGGCTTTATTTGTCATTCAAGAAGATCTCAAAAATTGAGTGGGTGTAATTTTTCTTAAGTAATTTAACCGTGCATAGTACTTATCATATATGGAAGTTCAACTCTAAAAGAATCAAATTAAAATAAAACTTTTAAAACTTAATTAAAAAATCAAAACAAAAAAAAAAACTAAAACATAAAAGATTAAAAATGACATTTAGTCAATTAAGAACCCTAATATGCTACAAAACTTGGATAGAGGTTTTCATGACTTGAAATTAGCTTGTAATAGAGGTTTTTGATATATTATTGTCTACTTTGATTCTTAGATAGTAATGAAGTACTAGTCGTTGTCAGTTACATCCTTATTATAATTAACTTAGTGAGAACAATTCACAACATCATCAGTATAGAACTCATGTTCATGTGTTGCATAAGACAAATCAAATAGTTGATGTTTTGGCTTAAGTATGATTTGTGTCTTTAGTGTGATACAATATTTTTTATGTAGCTCCTAATTTCATTTCTAACGCCTTGCATGTTGATATGTCAGGCTTCTAAGCCTATTAATAAAGTTTTCATTTAGCGAAAGAAAAATTAAACCTCACAAGTTCATATATTGGAGTCAGACACCAAATACTGTCATCTAATTTTATTTTATTTTATAAAAGTTGATAAATTCAATTATAAATATATTGTTAGTTTTATTTAATTTTCAGCACTTTCTTTAAAGTAGCACTTTTTTTTCATCAGCACATTTTAACTTGCATTGTTCTTCATACTCTTCTTTCTCAAATTTCCTTTTAAATTCATTTTCTTCATTTTCATTGCACATTTATACAATTTTTTTATATTTAAATTGCTTTTAATTTTAAACGACTTACTTTTAATTTCTCTTTCCTCTCTGAAACTATTTAGATTTCTGAATTTTTCAAGTTGTTTTCTATTTCTGAATTGACATTATGCTTTTGTGATTTGAGTTTTGATTTTTCTTCAAGATATTTCTCAATATTGCATGTTATCTCACATACCAGATATTAGAAAGTACAAATAGTTTAATATATGTGTATTTAAAAATTTAAAATTTTCAAGTTATAATTTCAAATTCTTTTAATAGATTCCTTTAATTTAAGCAACCATCGTAGATATTTCTAATAAGATACTAGAAGTAGCTAGGGACTCATTCAGAGATTTCGATAACGTGAAATCGTGCAAATGTGTTAACTTATTACAATACTTTTATATTCTAAGAAATTTTTTTGTGTGAGCGCGTGTGAAATGTGTTATTTTATTATTCTAAGATGAAACATGTTGTATGGTTGGTACTTGGTATACATCCAGAAACCTATTAAAAAGGGATTACATTTTTTTCTTTCTTAATTGTTTAAATTTATAACTTTTAATAAATAATATTTTTCAAATTACTATTTTTATATATAAAATTAAAACTAATTTTTATTTTAAATAATAATAACCTTAATCATCATAAAAACAATAAATACATAATTATATTTTAATTATCATCTAAATCATTATGATAATAATAACAAACACTACTAATTTTATGTTAACTAACATTAATCATTATTAAAAGTATTATAATAATAACATAGATAATTAATTTTACACAAATTTACATTAACTAAGTTAAATCTATATACATGAGAAATGTCAGAAGGGGGCTGGCCCCTTCCCGCCCTCCTCTTCTTCGGTTCATATTGGTAAATAACATTATTTTTTAAACATATAATTATGGATTCAATCCTTGATTGATGTAAATAAAAAAAGCATCCATAAAAAAAATTAATCCTGAATCTCAATATTTTAATAATTAACTTTTAACTTTTGATTGAAAACACTTAATTAACAGCAAAGAAATATACAAATCTAGTAAAAGAAATATAGAATATACAAATTAGACATGCATAAAGATACGCGTGTCTCGGAAGACTTCAAATGTTAATTTAATTTCATAATCCATAAATAAACACTGATTTGAGCATTAAAGTAATATATAAAAATGTTAAAAGATTTAAATTAGTTAAATTATAAATATGAAAAATTACACTTTAGTTTTATAAGATATGTTTAAACTTAGTTGATTGATCACAGAAACTTACATTTCTATGATATATATTTTAATTTTTTAATAGAATTAAAGAATAAGTTTTTGTTCCTTTGTGACTCAACCTTATTCTGAATTCGTTTTCAATTTATACTAATAACACTTTAATAAAAAATAAAAAGATATTTGTTGTCTCAAAACTAATTGTAGAATTCTTTAAGGGATGATTTGGTTGTGGAGAAGTTATTATTCAAGGAAAATTAATTTAAAAAATAATATAGATCTCATTTTTTTCTATTTTAATTTAAATATTTTTCTTATTTCTGTTTATTTTTTTCTTTTTCATACAACGAAACCTAGTATAAATCTTGATGTATTAATTTTGTTTTCTAAAACAATATTCAAAGTTAGTTGATGTTAAAAGTAGGACTAGAATATTAGATGAAAAGAATAAAAATGTTGACCGGTTGTTAAAAAAATTATGGAGCAAAATAATAAATAAATAAATTAAAGACGAAAAACATATTTGATTGTTTTGATTAGTAAGTGTAATTTTGTTAGGTGTCTTGCGTTAACGACTTGTTTTGGTAAGTCCGGTATAGAAATTTGTATATTTAGAATGCGAATCTGATACTAATTAATTTAATAATTTCCTTGAGGAGAATGATGAATCATGTGTCCCTCGCTGCCTCGCTCTATTTATCAATACCTATGGAACTGCCCTCATCACCACTTGGACTCAAAAATGGCACCTGCAGCACCGAGTCTCTCTCTCCTCCTTCTGTTCTCACTCTGCATCGCCGCAACCGTTAGATCGGTAAGAACTCGCTTTTCTCCCTCCGATCACTCGTAACAAAAACATAATTATTCATACTTTTCAGGATCTCGTTAATTTCATAATTTGTGCTTACTACTAAATATAATGCAGAGCGACAGCGACCACGATTGTGTCTACACGGCCTACGTTAGAACCGGTTCGGTGTTGAAGGGGGGAACGGACTCGAAGATCGGGCTGAAGCTGTACGACAAGTACGGCTACTACATCTACATTAAAAACCTCGAAGCATGGGGCGGCTTGATGGGCAAGGGCTACAGCTACTTCGAGCGCGGCAACCTCGACATCTTCAGCGGAAGGGGACCCTGTCTTAACGGACCCGTCTGCGCCGTTAACGTTACTTCAGACGGGTCGGGTTCGCATCACGGCTGGTACCTTAACTACGTCGAGGTCACCTCCACTGGGCCCCACCTCTCGTGCGCTCAGGAGCAGTACGAGGTGGAGCAGTGGCTCGCTCTCGACACTTCGCCTTACCAGCTTTGGGCCGTTAGGAACCACTGCCGCTACAGCTTGGATCAGGCCCGTCCCGTTTCGGAGTGATCCGGATCCGGATCCGGATCCGCGTTCTCTATTTTGAATGCACGTGCTTGAGTCGCTGGTGTGTTGTTTTATGTGATTTGAGTGTATTTATTAATATTGAGAAACAGATCCGAATCCTAGCTGGAGTTGTCCCAGATCACCATAGTACTTGAATTGGCATCGGGTTTGTGGGTTAGCAACCCGTTTTGTCTTTCTAGTTTCTAGTCTTGAATAATAATCGGTTATCTGGATGAGACTATGAGAGTACGCTTAATGCCTCAATGTTAGTCAACTATTTATTACTCAACTTTATCTTTTCCAAACAGAGTTAAATCATTTATTTTAATCTTTTATTTTAATATTTTTTTTCAATTTAATTTTTATCTTTTGAAAAATTTATTTTAATTTTTTATATTTTAAAAAATGATTAAAATAGTCCTTTTGTCAGTGTAAATTTAATATCATTAGTAAAATAATTATTTTAAAAATAATTTAAACTATGATTTGTGATTAAATTAGTCACGTTAAACTTAACATTATATTGGTTGTTCAATGATAAACAGTAATTATTGTCATCAAGATTACATGTAGTGCCGTTGGAAATAATTAGCGAGCAAAATTACACATAAACGTTCACAAGAGAAACAATGGATATAACTTCATATAATCATGTGTTTGATTTTTTATGAAATTCATAAAACGTTAGATATTAGTACTTTTCTGTTTACATATTCGGGATTTCTCATTAGTGGAAAACTAAACAGTAAACACACTCTAATGAGAACGTGTCACGAGAGTAAATATAGTTGCCCGTATAATTTATTCATTTACTTAAGTGCCCCCCAGGTTGCTAGCGCTACATTGATGAATACAAGAAACAAGGGAAGTGCCTTTCCCCGTACACTGACAAAGAAACTTGTATGTGTAAGCACAAGCTGGATTACTATTCAAAAGTTACAAATAAAAATATTTTCTAATAATTTACATGTGAATATATAAAAAGAAATGCTTTAGTGTAAGTTTATGTAAATATCTTTATTTCAATGTCATTCCAGCATGCGAATTAACAAACCAAGGTATATTTTGGAGTCTTTTTTCACTGTTTTGAAAATCGAATATGACAGGCTAATTCGATCAGGAATCGGTCACGTATTCGATTCAATACTTCCTAAAAATCGATGCATCCTTAAATCGGTTAAAAACCATTAAACCAATAAAAAATTGGTAAAAAATGATAAATCCATTGGATTAACTAGTTTCGTCTAAAACCTTAAAAAAACTTTCAAAACGACGGTCGTTTTGATTTTTAAAAAATTATTATAACTTATTATATTTTTAAGTGAAGTTTATTTTTTATTATTACCAATTTATGTAAATTATGTTATTTTTTGTTCAATATTATTAGGATATTATATTAAAATATTAATATATATATATATATATATATTTTTTTTTTTTTATTAAAATCTGTTTAACCTCGATTCATTGACTCTTGAACTTTCACATGTTCAATGACCGATCAGGTTTTGAGAACATTGATTTTTTTAGAATCATGAGTCCAGGAAAGTTTCTTTCTAAAAGGGAAAAGAGAGAGATCAAAACAAGTAATATAAAATAATTCATTGCTTTATGCGGCACCTTTCCCTTGTCAACGGGCCCGTAGTGTTCCTCCTCAACAACGTGTTTTATCCTTATTCTACAAAGGATTTGAGTATTGATCATTGACAACAAGTGTGCTTTTCTGTCATCCTTGACAAACAGGCATATTAGGGCCCTTTTTCCTGTTCTCACCTTTGTTTGTCACGCTTCATTTTTCATATCTTCACCAAACTCTGTCTCTAAACTATCTTTATATAAGTCCATTACTTCATGAGTGTTGACCTTCATTCACCTCGCTCTTGGATAAAATGCTCTTGGCCTCCAACAAAGTCCTTCTTAATTCCTCATCCAGTCTTGTATTGAAGTTTCCCATCTTTTCAACTACATTCATATCATAAATATAATACACAAATTAAGCACATAAAAATGTTAAAAGTGCATTGCATTATGTAAGTAAATGAAGGAACTTTCTTCAAGTGTTTTTCTGTTTTTACCTTGGCATTACAATCTGCTCTTCTCAGCCTAGCCTTGTTGTAAGATGGACGCAAGCTAAGAGCAGCATTGCAATCTTCCACGGCCTTCTCAAGTTGGCCTGTTTTGGATCTACATGCAGCTCGGTTGCATAGCAAAACCGAGTTATATGGATCATTCTCTAACCATGTCCATAGGCAACACATGCTTCGGAGAATTTCAATGCCTTGAAAAGCTCGTTTCCGTTTGATCGAGCAGCGGCCACAGCCCTAGCCTACCTAATCACCTTCTTAATCTCATTATTATTTGGATGAAGCCTAGATGCTCGCTGAATTGCAACTAAGGCATCTTCAAATCTGGTATCTTATTGTGTGAATAGACAGAGATTAAGAAACATTCTGCTTTTCAATTAGAAACGAAACATTAACCTGCCAGCAGCCAAAAGAACCCGAGCCTAAGTCACCAATGTATTTGCATTGCAAATAGGTCCAAAGAACTTGGTGCAATGATCCACATCAAAATTAGATCCCTTCAGCATTGCTTCTTCTGCATGTTGGTGCCTACGGAGCATAAAAAATGCCTCGGCTTGCAACGCAAATATCTTCAAGTAAAGCCACAATCAGAGTCATATCAGCATAATTGAAATGCATGTGCGTGTGATCGATCACGGGTAAGATCTAATTCAGAGTTCAATGTGTAACAGGAGAAATTATTACATGATTCAAGACTACCATATGTCTATGGTCTCAATCAATATTTACATTACATATAACTCAGATTTTCCATGAATGAAAAAGTTAGTAAAGCTGTGTTACTTGTGGAGATTGATCGAGACCAAAATGACTCTAGATCATGTAATAATTTCTCGTGTAATAGAGGCTAGTAGCTAACCTGTGGAGCAGAATCTGCACCAAATGAAAAAGCATAGTTGGTCTCCTTAATCAACTTGTTCCAATCTCCTAGCCTACGTGCCTGGGTGCATATTTGTTCAAATGGACCTGAATTTTTTTGACTTTAGTAATATGGTCTGTGTCAGCCTCTGGTCCTGCTTGTTTATAATGATAAAGAGCCTTATCCATTTCTCCTAATCTGTAGGCAAACAGAAACTACCAATTAGTGACAACACCATTAAGAAAGAAAGAAAAAAAAATAGAAGAGTTGGAAGGAGTATATTCTGCAATCACCATCTTTTTCTTGTGTGAGATTACTCATGTTCAAGTTTCCCAATCGGTAACGAACTCTTTGATAACGAGGCTCTATTTGAATGGCTTCTCTACATTCAAACACAGCCTCCAGAAGCCTCCCTAGAGCCGTTAATGCTGCACTTTTGTTGCTCCTGTAGGAAGCTTTATTAGGGTCAATTGCAATTGCAGCATCGTAAAGAGCCAATGCTTCTTGAAATCTTCCATTCTTATAATCCTCATTGCCCATTATCTTTAACTGTTCGGGGTTCATTCTAGTGGACAGGACCCTGAAATAGAGAACCCGGTTGTTCCTTGCTTCCTTTACTTACATTCTCCACCGTTTGGTTTGTGTATCTTCCACTAGTAACAGGGTTCTGAGAATAGGTATTTGTGTTCCCTCCTTGCCTGAGGTTACCTAAATTACCAAACATCATCACGTTGCTAGAAGAAGCACGAACAAGGGTGCTGCTTCCCTTTTGACGACCGGTGACCATGCTTTCAAGTTCACCAGAAATACCAATTGCTTCTTTAGGGACCCTTCTTCCATTGTTGACATAGCCCTCTGTAGGTGACACTTTGGGATGGTTCCTTTGGTGGGTTCGGTTAACAACAGGGTTTGGCTTGTGGAGAGGCTTGGAGCCAGAACGAGTTGAAGAGTTATTAGATGAAGCTGTTACTGAGAAAGTTACATCTTCACAGCCACCTTGATCTTTTTTGTGTTAGGGGCGTTTGATGACTTTTCAAAATTGGTGGCATTGTTGTTGTTGTTGTTGGGAGGAGAACGCCAGAATACTCATTTATGAAACCACCACAACCACATTTTCCCTGTGGGGAGTTGTTTCCCATGTTCCAATGGTTTGGATTGTTTGTCTTTTTGCTTATGTTAAAGGATGCTTAAGATGATGATGATAAAGGACTACTCTATTTCTAAGGGAGATTAGATTTTAATAGATTGGTTGGCTGGTTGAATCTCTTAGTATATTACATGCCTAGAAATCAGAATTCAAGGAAAATGAAGAATTGTACTAATAAAGATTGATTCTATAAAATGATGACTTCAAACATCTCCAACCAATCCATGTGAAATCGAACATTGAAACACAGCACCAACTTCGATCCTAGATCCTGGAGGGACTCCTAGGAAACAAAATTTCTTCCTTTTCTGTTTCTTGCAGTTGGAAAGGTCATATGAAATTGCATCATCTAGAGGGGACATAGAGTAATGATACACAAATGAGTTAGTTTTTTTTTTTTTTTTTTTTTTTTTTTTTTTTTTTTTTTTTTTTTTTTTTTTTTTTTTTTTTGTTTCAGATGCTTGTTTGATTATGGCAGGAACCCAGAGACCCACCCGGTCATGGGCACGAACCCTCACGATAGATTATGAGTATTAATATTATATAGTTATATGTAATTAACTTGCTGCATGGTTTGAGTCGCTACATCGACCCTTCAACAAACTGTAGTGTTTCCATTTTTTAAGTGGTATTTTGATAAATCTTTGGAGATGGTGGACACATTTTGTCAGAAAAATATTAACATCATGTGAAATAAGTTGGAGAAGAAGCTGAGATAGACACTTAATAGTATTTAAACTTTGGTATACAAGAAAAACAAGAGGAAAGAACATGCATGTTAATGTCAACAAGTAAGATATATTAAAGATGAAAAGGGGGAAAATAAGAAAAATGAGAACTAATATTTTTTAAGTTTTTCATTGATAAACAACGATTGAGACGATGGATTCAAGAAGACAAATAAAATTTGACTTGTAATCACATAACTAAAGCTGAAAAGGTAACAGAAACCCTTGAAGAGAGATTATGAACATTAAAGAAAATTATTAGAAGAATTTTCATTATAAAATATCTTTAAAAAAATCAGTTCTTAACTGAGTCCAATTACATCACATCCTATAATCCATGCAATTGACTAAACCTAATAGAATAAGAATATAAATATACAATTTTATATTCTTATTATACATTGTATTACGGTTAATGAAACTATTTTAACAATACAATTTTATATAAATATTTTAAGATTAAAATGTTGCATGACCATTTAAAATATCAAAACTTTATTTTCTACTTTTACATAGGATTTAATGGTCAAATTTACATCTACAGTTCTCATGCGATTGTAGTTTTCATAATTAACTAGTTTAAACTTCTAATAGGTGGCATATAAGAAACGAAGTCCAGGAATAGGACTCGCAAACTTACACGTGACAGTATGAAGTCATGAACTAAAATCAAAGTGCTTGTTAGACGAAGGTGGATGTGAAAATATTCAAGTATAAAACATCCATCTAAGATGTAAGCCAAAAACTAAATGCCCGCGAAACTTAAAATGAAGTTCCGATTGCCACTACAATTTTCTGCAAGTCTAGTTGAAAATAAAACAAAGCTAAATCCAATCCTCTAAAGTAAAATTTAATTCGTCAAATGTAAATGATTCTGTGATCCAATTAAAAGAAAAAGAAAAACAGAAGCGTGGGTAAAAAATAATATCAGGCTGCATCTAAAGTATCAAGAGGGATTTCTGTTCAGCTCTTTCCCTATCGCTTCTGACAACTCCTCTGCATTATACTCGACACCAAAGCATCTCGTAACCTCCATTTTAGGATTCAGCAAATACCTAATTGTTTTAACACAGTTTATATCCATGTTTAAAAAGCAACCATACAGAGCTACAGAAGGATGAATAAGGGTAGAACAAGTGCTTACATGTTGTGGGAACAGTCAACAAGATAATCACTGCCATCCTCTTCTACCTTTTTAAAGTAAACACGATATTCTTGAGCCATCTGCCTAATAGCTGCAACAGGTCCAGTTAATCCTATGATTCTTGAGTCAAACTCTGCAACACAACAGAGGGAAAGATAGACAAGAAACGTTAGTAGGGCAAAGCCAAAAGGGTAGAACATTTTGGAAAGGTGAACTAAGGAATGGCAATGAGGTAGGACATCCCAACTATGTTGGCACCCCCTACCTCAGCTATCATAAGCACACCTGAATATCAAGCATAAAGCATAATTGACCAAAGCTAAAATTTGAAGTAATTAAAAATGAAGTTTTGCCAGCAAGACAATCTAACCTTTAAGGTAGGCACGAAGTTGTGAGGGTGTATCACGTTGAGGATCAATGGAAACAAATACTGGTAGAATCTTAAGATTCTGCTTTGATTCTTTATCCAAATAAAATACATAATATTAAGGTTAACCCAGAGAAAGAAACTTATAACACAGTAAACTGAGATTGAAGTGCCAAACCTAATATATCAATTGCCTGGGCCATAATTTGGACTTGCTCTGGCCCAAGATCGGGGGATGAGGTATAGCCAAAGTAGAGCAGGACCCAATTCCCAAAAAAATTATGTTCTGTAATTGCTTGTTTCTCTGCATTAATTAGTGTAAATGGACCCCCAATTATGGGTCCATTGGCAACATTTCTGAGGCCACCACCCTGATGACCTGATCCAAGAAATAAAGAAATTAGGACAATGGAAATAAAACATACTTTCAAACTTATATTGGGATGACACTAATGTAATCCGATAACTTGCTAAACTTTGATGACTAAACCTGGAAATTGACAACTTCGAAATGAAAATGAAACCATCTCACCCAGAAGTCACAAGTGATTCTATGAATAATCTTGGATAAGAGCAAGGTCAAAATTTAGTAGAGTATGTGTAATTCTTACAAAGTATTGACCTAACCAACTCAACTGCATGCTTTACATGTGCAAGTCACAGGTCAGGTTAGACAATAAAATTCCAACCAATCAAGTCATAAAGCAATGGGACTGGGATCTATCCCAAGCTCCAGTTACAAGTCCCAACAATTGCCTACTTTGCAAAACAGAAACCTTTGCAAAGAAGAGATTATACAGTTTTAACACAACAAAAAATGGATCTTCATTAAGAATTAAGAAGTAGCAAATTATGATGTCATTACCACTTCCTTTATGTATTGGAATAATCTTGTTGCAAAATGTAACAGATTATATATCCACCCTACATTCTGATGTAATGAATTGTTCTAGATAATTTACCATATATTCTCATCAAAGCATATGTAGCTCACTAATACATATGAAGAACAAATAGAAACATTTTATTATTGAGACATAAATTAGAATCTTCAGGAAGTGAGTTAGACAAAAAGTGAAGAAACTTGGGCAAAAAAAAAGAAGTAACTTGGACAAAAAGAAACAAAGTGACTTAGACAAATCTTTTTTGTCAATAACTTCAGACCAATCAATTGAATATTGATTAATATGTAATAGATCAAACACTACTTGAAAATGGCTATTCTGCTCAGAAATGAAATAGTCAAAATGTTCTTGGAAATTCTTGCTCCCATTGGACCATTTGTATGTATATCTGTTCGAGAAATAAAAATAAGAGGATCGAACCATTTGTTTTGACAAATTGGATTCATCAACAGAAAGAAACCAAGTTGGATTAAACTAAGAGGAACTGAGCATCTAGTCAAATGTGTTTGTCAGGCAATTAAGCGAAGACTGTCCCCAAATACATATACACATTCACATGCCTAATCATTAAATGGCACTAAAAGTGACTTGGTAGATTTGGCACAATGCTGCAATAAAAAACTTAATGATATAAGTAAATAACTAAGCAAAAAATGAGCAAAAGGTGCATAGCTCGTCATTTTTAGACACTGATGTTACTCAGCGTATGTCATGTCAAAATTGACCATGGAAAGTTTCCCATTTGCGAAATGCTTGCATGTTCATAAATTGCATCAGCGGATTTAACAGAGTGCCATAAAGCCAAAACCATCAGGTCATATTTCAAAAATTAATTCTAACATATACTTAGACCTTACTCCAAAGTTCATGAAACACCAGTGAAACTTTATAACCAGTACGCCAGATCACTGATATACTTAGACCCTCTGACCCCTTTATCATAACCATATTTGACACTAGCAATCAGAAACCTGTAAGAATTCCCTTTCGGTGTAAACTGGACTCAAGAAAACATGCCTAGCAACAAAGAAAGGAATAACAGATTGCAAATATTTCTCATGGTGAAAGGGCATAATAATTAAAGAAGGGTACAGATAAAAACAAACACTTGTCACCAAATAATTGAACTCCAAACTCTTCAAAGCAGATATCAATTGAGAATACCAGATTGCAAATACCTTTGGGAACCGCTCTCCTCTCATCATTATAGTGAAAAAAAGCTGCAAGCCCGGCAAATCCTAGAACAGCAGCTGGCTGCAGTTAAATGGAATAAAACACAGAATTCAATTTACTTGAAATGAGGTAAACAATCACGCGGATGTTGAATAGCAATGCAACAATAAGAGGCAAAAAGTGGAGTAAGGGAACATACAACAACATAGGCACCCCATGAGCGAGAGACCTGGGAGGTGGAGGTGGATTCTGAGTGGAATACAGGATGAAGATCGTGTTTTGTTTTACCGTGTTTTGTTGATTTTGTATATCTAACAGATTGAGTTGTCCTAGAGGGAACACACCTATAAACATAACAAATGCCTATGATACAATTCGTCAAAATTAATTAAACTAAGTGGGAAAACAAAATCCCCAATTACAAATAAAAGTGGGGATTTCAGAGAGTGACCTTCGAAGAAGAGCGAGGGCCGCAGCAGTGGAGCGATGCTGGGAAGAAAACAGCATAAACCTAGGAATGGGCATGACTGAGACTAACTATTATTATGCACTAATAATGGTGGAAAGGGTTTTTGGTGGCAAAAACTGAAACCCATGCCGTCCACCTATTTCTGCCATCAAACATCCAAATACTGCCTTGCTTTCCAAGCTTATTCTTCCTCCAGGGGCTGCTTTAAATGGCTTGTCATTTAAATTAATCATTAGTCATAACTCAACATACATTTTGTTAAACAGGATTAAATCTTTTTTTTTGGGTGTTTAATAAAATATTTTTTTTTCATTCTTGTATTGGTTCCTAGTAACACTTTAGTTACATTTTTTTTATTTTTTATGCACATTCAAAGTATGATTATGTTGTGTACTAGATGAGAAACACAACAAAATCATACTTCGGTTGTATTTTTTGTTTTAGAAAACTCTACAATAAAATTGTAATTCCGTCATGTTTTGTTTTGTTTTGAAAAATATTATAATCGAATCATATTTTTGTTGTAATGTTTTTAAAATAAAGAAAAAATCTATAATGGAAATATAATTTTATTGTATTATTGGATGAGTAACACAATATAGTCAAATTTTTGTTGTACCATGATTCCATGAAGAGTGAAAGTAAAATAATAAAATCAAATTATTTGGGGTTGAAATCAATTAACACAACGGAAATAAAATTTTATTATACAATTTTTCAAGGAACAATTGCGGGATATGACTAAAATGCACCATGTGGTAGGGCCAATAGCAATAGCCATTGGACATTGAGAGTGCTGTTTTGTTGGCCCAATATGCTTCCGCTTGTTTTATTATTCTTTCATTATTTATTTTGTTGCATTCTTGTATTGGGCTCAGCTATGGAATGATCCAATTCTAGCAATTAAGAGTAATTTATTTATTTCATGTTAGAAAATAATATATTAAGAAAAGCGGACAAAATTGGGTGTTGACATATGTGTATGTATTTAAAATTTACTTTGATAATCTTATTAGAATTATAATATATACAAAAATATATTTTTTATATAATAATGAGATTGTCTTTTAATATAATACTTATTATTATATATGTATAATTAATATTTATACTAAGCATTTGTTTTTCTTTAAACAAAGATTACACTCATGAGAGTGAACCTTACAACTAAATTTTTCCTCCTTAATATATGACATAATTATTGTATTGATTCTAACAAAAAAATTGATCGTTAAACTTGTACATTAATAAATATTATATATTTATCCATTGATATAATGAAAATAGTTATCCATATTATTAGCGTACATCATCTACTAATGTAAACATATAATAACTGTATTAGAAAATTAATTTTCTCTAGAAAGACCTTTTTTTTTGTTAGAAAATAACGTTTTACTTACATAAAAGGAAAAGAAAACATTTTTTAGTGCTACACATTAAAAGTACCATGACCATACCCAAATGGTTGGACCACATACATGACCCCACCACACCCACTACGTAGACTTGTAATGTGGCTTTGACGCAGTCCTACCTCCAACCTTTTTGCTTTGCTCTTTCAGTTTCCACCACTTAACTTTCCTTTTATATTTCTGTCAATTACAATTTATTATCTAACACTAAAATTTCCAAAAATCTCGAGTGCCTCCTTAATACAGCAAGCGTTTGAATCAAATAAATTAGGAATAGTTTAACGTACCCCAAAAGAAAGGGCTAATAAGGTTAACGGGAAGGAGAAAAAAAGAATAAGGAAAATTGTTAGGTGGCATTGGACTTGTCAAAATGGCGACTGGTATCAACTGCTTCAAATTTCAGTCGCATTCCCAAATTGAAAATTATATATGTTTATCTATTCATATCACTATCTTCATATCAAATCTATAAATCAAGAAAATGGCTGTTACCTCTCGTGCATCATCATTAAGGTATCTCTTCCATCATCCTCGGCACAAGCTAGAGGGAGAGGGTCTCACTTGTACTCTTCTTTTTTTTGTGTTTTCGAATTTTACGACTTTACCAAAAGGAATATACCAACACTTTTAAATGCACTTAGGGACAAAAGGACTTGGAGGAATCACAGAAAATTCAACAGTTGAGAACCCTCTCGGCTATTGTTTCTACGATAACACGTGATTAGATTAATTCTTAGTACAATGAATAATCAATACATGCAATGCATTCTCTAAGAAAGGTTTGTTCCCTCAGAAATATTTGTTGATTTTCTTAATCTCAATATATAGAGATTATGGCATTTCATATAACAAACATATAAATAGATTCCACAACCCAAAGTATATTAAATTTCTAGCTCGTACGGCTGTATTTTTTCTTCTTCTTAATTAAGATGAAACCGTGGGTTTGTAAGTTGACACTTTGTTTGACCAGCATGAATTTTTTTCTTCTAAGTTTATTGATCATTTAGCTAGCCTGTGAACGTGCAAGTTTCAACTGAGTGACTCATAACAGTAATGTTAATTGCTATTGTTAATTTTAAATGTAATTAATAAGTTTTTTTTAAAAAAAAAATTGAACTGCAAAACAATACTAAAAAAATTAGAAAAAGATATAGTTAGTGCTGTCTTATCACGCGTTTGAAGCATCTTAAATTTCAAATTGTTTCCGTGGTTAGGTTAGGTAAAAGCATCATATATTAATAAGGAAATTTGGCTTGATCTCTAAATATTTGTGGTGTGCATCACCTGTGACAAAGTTTCCTTCTCGGGAACAAAGCGAAAACAAAATTGAACAAAAACAAACGAAGAAATTCAAGTGAGGAAATTGAAAAATTATCTTCCATACATAATATGATAAATTTAATTTCAAATAGTAGTACGGGAATATTCGAATAATTGCATTATCGCCTCGTATGGTTGTTCTACGTACCTTTCTACATTCGTCCAATTTGGCTTTAGGAGTTTACGTACAGCATGGTCACACCTTAGAAAACAACACGAAAATAAATAAACATAAAAAAAACTTGACCAAAATATTTGTTTCTTCTTCTTTTCTTTCTTCGGGGATTACTTTTCTAACCTTTGATTAGTCTCGTTTTTCTAATCGATCATCCACACACACTCATACATATCTTTTTCAGCTATTCGGGTATCCATCTATTTAGTTGTTTTGATTGATTGTTGACAGATGGTGGAAAATAATAGCAGAGAAGAAAACCACCGAAAAGGGGACGAGAGGCAAGAAAATATTCGTGTACGTGTTGCTAAAAACTAAACAGTGAAAAGGCATGGCGATTTGGGGAATATATCGGGGTAATTGGAATGTGATTTCTCTCTTCCTTTAATCAATTATTAACTCACCATCATGCACTAATTAAAGCTATATAGAATCCCCGTTATATTGTTTCTTTTATCCTATATTATCAGTGTAAAATTTATACATCATTGAATATGTCGACCGAATTGTTCTTACCAGCGGATAGTGATTTTAAATTTAAGTCTTGTCTTAAATCCAAAAATATAACTTTCTAAAAATATAGCACCAATTAACTAGAGATTTTAAATATAAATTTTTAAATAGTTAATTTAAAATTAAAAATCAATTGATGAATATATAATAATATACAACAATTTATTATTATGTTACATAGCATAATAATAAATTGTTTATATATTATGATAATTAAATTCATTAAAAATGGTATATTAAAGATTAAATACTGTAATTTTTCATATGTAATTATCGATTTAATTATTTATATTTATATTTTATATTGTCAATCCATTCTAATTAAATTTATTAAGATTTAATAATGCAATTTTACATATTTATTCATCAGTTTTATTATTTAATATTCGTGGTTTATCGATGACAATCGAATGTGTTGTGTACATGAAATTGGTAAATAAATGCTTTTTTTATTTATTTTTCATAGGAGTGTTTTCGGATAAATTTTTAGGTTATGAATATCTTGTTTAAGGAAATTGATGAATTATATATGTACTGAAGTTGGTATATATAAATGTATTTTCTTACCATACTAACTTAGTTAGTGTCGCATGACTAGCACAAATATTAAATTTATATTTTATAATTATAGGAGTAATTTTTTATATTATTTTGAATTTTTAATATACTATTAATTATTTAATTTAAATTTTAATAAATATATGTTAGTTGATATGTTAATAAATATTATATTTTTATATACAAACATATTCCAAAAAAAAAATTATTACTTGTAACATCCCGGGCGTTGACGAGGGCGGGGAGTGATCGCCGGTGCAGTGAGGCACGGACAAGGAGCGGCTCCTGGCAGGCTTCCAGCGGGAGGGGTACATGAATGAATCGAATACACATCCGAACGAGAGAGATCCAGAGGCTGTGCAGATATGGGACTGTACAGTTGAGGATAACTTAAAGGATTTAATAGGTACTACTTATACCAACAATGTGCATCTACTTTTCGGTAGCCCATAACATAAGAACTCCACAGTTAAGCGTGCTTGACTTGGAGCAATCTTGGGATGGGTGACCTATTACTAAGGGTGTTATCCTTATTAACAATTAAAATAATCAGTTATAGAATTTAAAATCATTAATTATAATTATTATTACAATTACATGTAATAATATGTCCTTGGTATATAACTATATTTTCTTACAATATTTTATATCAAAATTAAATAAATTTTACGAAGTTTAGGAAAACATCACCATCACACGCATGCATCAACGGGCACGATATTTTTTTTAATTATAATAAAACTCTCATTTTAATTAAAAACAGTACCAGAAATATTTAAAATATTGTAGTTAGGGTGTGTATTTGATAGAGGAGAATGGAGAAAAATAGAGAAAAAATAAGATGAATTCAGTGGATCTTACACATGTATATTTTTTACATTTTATTTTAATTCAAATATATATTTAATTTATTTTCATTCTCAACCAAACACAATATTAATTTTTTTTTAGAGATGAGTGATAAATATGTTCATCAGGGATCAACAAGCTAATCGAACGGCCAGCATCATCATCAGACAACAATGGGTATGTCCACGACTCCAATTACTGTCCATTTGACAATAATGTACATTAGATTAGAGGTCCCATCAATATCATTTCCAAAACCTTTCTTAGATTCATCGCTTATCCTTGTAGATGGAGGGGACGGAGACATATCCAGTAATACAAATTAAAGTAGTTTTACATGTTCAAGCAACATAAACCAGACATAATTAGTTCAACAGTTTTGGGGCAGATTAATGCATATTTATACTCAAACCAATAAACAAACCCATCTACAGTTCTATTTGTAATTATTTTGGACCTTTGGAGCGATGTGTAGTGTTTCAATATTGTTGTTGAGAAATACTTTTGGGGAAGGAAACTGCACAATCTCGGTATCTAACACAATATTAAATAAAAGCAAACAGAATAAAGAAGAAAATAAAATAGAAGTAGCGTAGTATGACCGTATGGCATCTGCTTTATATACTTACGGTTCTTACTTCTTTCATATTGGACTAATCATAGTGATAGAATATAAGATAATCCCATTGATGTGGCTCTTTGGCGGCATTCGATTACTCAACTTCCTGAAAGTTTAATTACAATAAATAATTTTGATGAAAATATTGAATTTTAAATTTTAGATAAAAAGGACGATTAGTAGGCCCATGTTGTCCCCGTTAAGGAAAACCAAGTATACATACACACACGGTGACGCCATATTGCCATATTGTGCCTTATTTACATACATTATTGCCGAGATAAAAACTGCTATACGATGTATATGACCAGGAATGATCACAATTTTTTCACAGTAAAGACATGGATAAACTATCATATTATAAAGTTAAGATGAAATTCCAACCTAAGTTTTAGATGACAGGTGAAACAATTAGCACGAAAAGCGATTTAAATTGTTGTAGGCAGGGAATCGATCACAAATATATTATCTGTATAACCTAGTAAACTTTAGAAATCTAGTGTACATGTTTTTGCTTAATAGACTTGGTATTGTTCGGGTGCAAATTATACTTAGGTACGCAGAGCATATATAGGTATATCGCAAAGTTAAAAGGGTATAAATATTTCACACGTAGAAACTATACGGACAGCTATGTACGTATACCATGAACCAAGTTAATTATTTTGAGGATTATTAATATTTGATGGTCATTTGATTGTTGAACAGCTTCCCCTTCCCAAAATCACACACTCACAAAAGGAAAGAAAAAAAAAAGGAATACTTTTGTTGATTTTGGTTACAAGTTTCGTTGGTTGGAACCAACATGCATGTTGTTGAACTGATTCACCCATCTATTTTTGAGAACCTGGTAATAAAATTGGAATTATTTTTACCCATGCATATGCTTCTTAATTGGTGGTATTAGCAACTAACACAGACGAATCATAAGAAGAAGAAGAAAGAGTTAACAGGAAAAAATAATGTAAAAGTACTAAAATACAAGATATTAGGTATACTTGATAAATATCATGATTTCTCTTCTACGTCTTTATTTTAGCAGAAGAAGGCTGTGGAAGATTCTCCCAGATTTTATTTCAGATTTCCCCCTATTAATAATTTATATATAAAACACAATTTCTGACTGGGTCAAAGCTACTGGAAACAAATAAGTCACATTTCTTCATCTTTTTTAATAACAAAAAGACATAAAAATTGTTTCTTGTGTTTACCGTCAAAACAATCTTTACTCAACTTTTTGGGCATAATTTTTTTTAAGGGAGGCATAAATTTATTTTATACAATAATAACATATGGACGTATTTTTAGTCGTTTCTTGACGCAATTTGGAAAGCCAAATATGGTTGATCTCTTACCTTTATGTAATTCAACAACCATCACTCTAGTATGGTTGCTTGCACACCTCATTATTCCGCAAAATGTAAGATATGAACAGTAAGAAAATAACGTTATCAATAAATAATATATAACCTTTTCAATTCTTCTATATTATGTCTTTCCTCCATTTCAGTCTCTAAATCAAAACCACAAATCTCACATACTTTGACAGTTTGACCACTAAGAGCCTGCCATCACAAAGCCTCTCTCTCTCTCTCTCTCTCTCTCTCTCTCTCTCTCTCTCTTTTTATAGGAGAAAAAGGCTAGAGAACTATCCTTTTCTCTTTCCCTTCTCTCTCCTCCTTTTCTCGTTCACTTGAAAAACCCTAATACTTGATCCTTTTTAAAATCTGTAGTAGTAAAGTAATCCAAAACCCAGGACAAAGAAAGAGGCAAGAGACATAGCAAAGACTTCTCCTACCCTCCCAAGTCCCAAACAGAGTAACTTGTATTCACAATCTCTCTGCACTAAGTATATTAAATGCATGATCATCCGTGGGCTGTTTATTCCCTTGTTTACGTAACACTACCCTTTTGCACAAACACAGATTAAGTAAAAGTGATCCAAGCACTCTGTCTGTGTGGCAGTTGCAGTCTCGCAGAGAGCCCTTAAAGAAGTGGGTGGGAGGAAGCACTTTCTCAAGAAAACTAGCTTGTCTTTCCACAACCAGAAAAAAACTCTCTTTTTGTCTCGCTCCCATACCTCATTCTGTAGCTACCATAGCACCCTCTTAAATGCACACTTGTTCTATGTGCAAGTAATCAGAATCTCTCCACTCTTTGTCTCCCTCACGTCTTTCCATTTTCTGCTCTCATGGATTCGGCCAACACTAGCGGGAGCTTGCAATCCTCAAGCGGCGCCGACGAAGAGTACGATTCACGCGCCGAATCATCACCACTCACTGCGTTCTTAACCAACCAACCACAACCACCACACCCATGCCAAGTTGCACGCTTTATTCCACCATCACAACAACAACAGCACCATCTCCAAAACACCCACATGTTCGACCCTTTATCAGACTACTTGGATCCCATCACACAAAGTTCAACATCACTGTTAAACCTTGACGTGATGTGGTCCAAAACAGGTAGATCCCAACCAAACCAAACCGATCTTGTTGGGTTGATACCTTGTTCATCATTATCAATACCCTCGCCACATAACCAAGCTTTTGTGTCAAGTCAAACACGAGGGAACAATAGTGGTGCTTTTCCTACCTTGCCTCCAGAAAGTGGTTCCCGAGGACTAATGCTTTCAGTGTCAGCCGCCAACAATGATCAAATTCAAACCCATAACAACAACAACAACTGCAACGTGGTTCGAAACCCGAAGAAGCGGTCAAGAGCTTCTAGGCGTGCACCTACCACTGTGCTAACCACAGACACCACCAATTTCCGAGCCATGGTTCAGGAATTCACTGGCATCCCAGCACCACCCTTCACATCCTCGTCTTTCCCTAGAACAAGGTTGGATCTCTTTGCTTCCACCGCAACACCAACTTTGAGATCCAACGTGAACGTTAACCCTTTGGACACTCCAACACAACCTCCTTACCTTCTTCGCCCCTTTGCACAAAAACTCCAACTTCGAAGTCTTCACCCGTTTCCTCCCTCCTTTTCCAACACTTTACTACCACCTTCAACTAACTCTTCTACTAATTCAACTTCCATTAACTACCACCACCACCAACAACAACTAACTGAGCATTTCGGCCTTGTGAAACAGCCTCTCAACTTTAACAACACCACCCCAGACACTAGTACTCTCGAGGCATATCATCATCCCAAATACACTCTAGGTAACTCTTCTTCTGTTCTTGTCTCCAGAACACAACAACAACACTCCTTGGAAATTCCGCCAAATCTCAAAATGGGGTTGTATGAGGAACTGGGACTGAGACACGACCATGTTAACACCGACCTCGGATGTCTTCATCAAAACATGGTTTCGTCAACATCAGTTGGAGTGGGAGCATTGTCAAGTGGCAACGGCAACAACTTGAGTAATGCTACTAATTCTTCAACGGAATGGGCCCAGAGAGCGGGCACCATTACCAACAATGATTGCGATCACGGAGGAGGAGGAGGAGCTCTCAGTGGCACTGTTAACTACAGTGACATTGGGGAGGGAGCTGTAGTCACTAATGGCAAAGTACACTACTCAGCTTCTTCATCGGATTTTCATGGAGAGAAGGGACCAGACTTCACTGTAACTACTGCAGCCAGAACTCAAGGTATGGTGGAGTCCTGGATTAATTGTTCTTCTGATTAAAGCATATGGGCCAGCAAACAGAATAAGAAGAAAAAGAAAAAAAGGATTGATGTTTGCGATTTCATAAAGTTTAAAGCAATTAATGGTGCTATATGCTAGTATAATTCTAATGCATGAAAGAGAGAATCTTATTTGGTATCCTCAGCTTAACTATGACCATCGAATTAATTAATTAAACATTATTTTTCAATTATTTCTTCTTTTTTCTTTTCATTGTGTTTTGGTTCTCCTCAAATTATGTGTAAATAAGTAGCAGCTAATTAACTTCTCTCTCTCTCTCTCTCTCAATTATTGTTTCCCCTCAAATTATCTTGAGTTGTTCTTTTAATCATATATACAAAAGGATCCTGGTGGTTTCAAAGTGTTTATCGTATATATTTTGTGTCTTTACTATGTCAATTGGAGTTAGATTATAATATATGGATCTTGGTTTTGACTTGGGAGAGATTAAGAGAAATACTACTATTGTATAATCTGCTGCGTTGATTGAACAGGATTAAAAAAACCGAATGTGTGTGTCTCCCTCTCTCTTCTTGTTTTTGAACGCCTTCAATTCATTTGGCATCTAATGTACGTTCTGCAGTGTAAAGATCTTCTTCTCTTTCTTTTCAGTCTTTTATTTAACGCCGATTATAAAGTTGTGGGTTCTAGGAGTAATTGGCGGCGACATTTGGGGAATTCTTAGCCGCCGCATTCTTGTTTTATCGAAATCAAAGACATCTTCATATGTTTCCAATTTAAATATTATGACAATAACATATAAAAACACATTACACATGGGCATGTATCCATGGGTCCATACATTCCCGTCTTCCACTTATTGTTGTTTTTAAATTTAAAACAAAAGAAATTCAATAATTGACGCAAACATTTCACGCCTGTGCATTTTAACGGCTAAATCATTTTTCTTTCTTTTGTCGATCATCTTCTTTTTTTTTTTCAGAATTTAGGAATAGTCACATTAGAGGCTTATCTTATATGTGTACGTCACCACTCAAAATTGGCTCACATAGTTTCCACCGGCGAATATGTAGCCATGATGTGTAATAATAAGATTTCAATAGTAGTGACCAGTTGAGCCAATTATCTTGGTACGTATGTATATATAAGACCATTATACACTGAAAAAATGGAAAAGGAAAAAGTGTCTGTCTGATTTGAATCGTGAAATTATCTCTCCACTACTTTTTATTTTAATTTCGCGCAAAATTATTGTTTTTATTTCCTCTGAAGAGAAAATAAAGAAAGTGCTGCGGGGGCATGCATGTTCTATTACGCCCATAAATGAGACTCGCCTTGATGGATTTAACAAAAGTGGGGTCTCGGAAGTCGGTGATATGGTTGAGAAGTGTTGTTAATGGAATAACGAAAACCACAGGTTCACACAAATTCCAGGATCAAGAAATGTTGTAAGATATTAGTTCCTAGCATGATTCATGCATGACATCTTCAAGAAGTGTACCCGATACCGATACCAAAACTATTTGGAAGTCTTTATGGTTCATTGCACTTTGCTGGTGTGTGTTGTTTGTGTGAATAGGAACTCCGTACTATAATACAACGGTATAAGATTATTATGTTTGATGAAAATTAAAATAATGCAAATTTGGTATCAAATCTGAAGAAACACGATGCGGCTAAATGTCTTGGTGTATCAATTAATATATGGTCCTCCTAGTCCCGTACCCCAAGCCAGATTAGGACAATGGAAAATTCCAATTCAAATAATCTGAATTTTTATGCCAGTATTTGCTATGTCTATACGACTAAAATCAAATAATTTAAGTGTTCCGCATAGACAACAATTTTTGACATTTTGTTGCTTTTATGTGTACGGTTAGTCAAGGAAACGCGGGAAAAAGTAAAAGAGAGCAAAAGGAATTACAAAGGGTTAGGATCACTGAGGAATAGTATATCTTACAATTGATAAATTATTGGAGTGCGCAATCACCTTTTGTTGGAGGAGTGGAAATTTTTTAGGTGATTCAAGATATATTATTATTAGTTGTTTCTTGTAAACTGAAAAAAATTGAGTATATATATATATATATATATATATATATTATGTAAAGTAGCCAAAACTATAGACATGTAATAATCTCATACTTTTTAATAATTTCTCGAGGAAGTGTAAATTGTTAAAAAGTAAATATTTGACATTATCATCATGCTTTAGTTTGCTAGCCTGCGTTATCTGTGTATTGACTAATTTTTATTAAGATTTTTAAAAGATTTATTTAAATGAAAAATTCAATTTTTATACCATTCATTTTCTTTAAAGCTGAAGTTCACATAATTATACTTTATCATTTCACTTTGTTTTAGCCTATGATATATTATTTAAAATATAAATAGCAACTATTTTTTACAAATGATAATTACAATAACATCACGTGATTCAGTGAATGAATTGATAAAAAAAAATTATGATACAATATTACCAAATATATCATTTATTAAGTTTGATACAGTTGATGTCATTTGATTTTTATCTTTATTTAATAACAATACTATCATTA